>JASCZW010006501.1:0-92964 GCA_034211315.2 Aedes japonicus
ATAAAGTGTAGCAATCGCTTCTGCAGACACTCTTTCTGATAGATCTCCTTGTTGATTGTGCCTGTAGTGACGAAAGATTTACTCTTTTTGCCACACGTGCAAATTGCTTGCCACACAAGATATTTTTGGGAAATTTGCCTTCTTCAATCTGAAATGCTCAACTGTAGCATTTCTGGCCATAGCAGAATAAAAGTCCAGCCCTAGAAGCTGCTTGAAATCCTCCAGGACATAAGTTTCATCGTCCAGAACAACGCATAAAAACTTCGTCAAATATTCGCAGTACAAACGTCGAGCCCGTGATTGCAGCCAAGTTCTGTTTGTCGTGGCGATTTGGAACTGTTTTTACTTCATACGACTTAATTCCCAAACGTTGTTTTGATTTTTGGACAAAACCAGGCGACATCCTTATTTTACGAGCCACCGTTCGAATGGAGAGATTTGGGTTTTTCGTTAATATCCTTTTCACCTTACCACTTCTTGGTTTCCTCTCCACCGCTAAACGTTCCGAAAATGATTTGAGCACATCGTGAACAGTGGATTTAGGCAAATCCAATGTTTTTGCATGTTCCCGTATTGACAAGTCAGGATTTGCCGTACGGCCGTACAAAATTCGCTCGCGTACTTGTTTTTCTTTCGTCGCCATCTTACCACAGAGAACAGACGTTCATCTTCGGTCTACTACTTGTGTAAAACTTCAAACCGACATTTCAAATGTATGTCGTTATGCTCCTGGTAGGCGGTGCTGCAGTAGTGCGAAAACTGTCATGTAAATGTTTATGAAAAGAAAACCAAGCACATAACCTGAAAAGTTTTGTTTGTTTTTCTCTGCACTTGCTTTTTATACCGGCTGCCCATATTAACTTTTACTCACGTTTTTCAAGAAAAGGTATACGGACATCAATGTCTGTTCTCTGTGATCTTACTAAACTAATACTAAACATGAAATGTAAACATCAATCATAGTCGTTTTCATCATAGACTCTCAGCTATACCACAGTGAATTTTTCATTCCTACGTGCAATATTTCAAAAATTACAATAATTTGAAGCTGTCCGGATTAATGTGGACACAGATTTGAAACAGCCCAACCAAAATCAATAAAAAATCTTGAATTCGAGTAATTGTAATAGAGAACTAGAAAACTGGAAAGTATCCATAATTCAATGATAACCAAGCAGTAATGCAAACTACAATAGAATAATAAATTGAAAACCGAAAAGTTTTCTCAAAAATACACCTGAACATAAGCATGATTAGCCGCCCAAGGTAGTATTGATAAATCAGCTGTATTTTCATAGAAAAACAACAGACGATACTCGGGACTAATAAACATCCTCAATATGTTGTAACGAGACTCCTACTCGTGCGCTATCGAAATAGCTGATCTCCTACATTACCTCACTTTCAATATACTCTCAGGGCAAATCAAGGAAATAGGTCGATGAATTAGCACTTACCCGTACGTACAAAGTCTCACAATAAATGGGTTCTTCTTTTACGGTGGAATTTCAAAGCGATTGGTTGAAACATGCATGCAAATTTATTGAAGAAAACCAAAATAGATCATATGAAATCTGGGGAAATCACTTCATTTTACAAACAACATGCGCATATAAAAAAAACGTTGGCTAGCTTCGATGCGGCCGGTCGGTTAGGCGCCTTGCAGGTACCACGACGACTGTTGGTCCGATGGCGAATTACGAAACAATAGGACGTTGGGCGGGATAACTACTCACGTATTATACGATGCGATGAAGAGAGGGAGCGACTGTCACCGTCGGGTGTGAAGAAAGCCTAGTACCGAATAGAACTGGTTACTGTCGTTGTGGTCAAGCCGAAGGTAGCGACTCCCGTCGTATTGATGGTGGTAATGCGATTCGCCGATCGCTGTGATGGTTGGAACTGCTGCACCGGCGGACTCCGGAGCGAGAGGGTATTTCGTGCTGATCTTTCCGGAGCACGTGGTCGGGATAAATCCTGGGTTTCACCACTCGTCTGGTGGGTATGATGGGGAAATTTTATCCACAGGTTTGAAGCACGGGATAGCGGGACCGTTTGGTGACGGACGGTCTAGGCACACTCGCATGGAACACCAGATTTTACGCGTCACACAGTGCACTGAGGGGATTTGTCGAGGGATGTTCGTAACGTCTTATAACGGGCCTGCGACTTCCGAAAGACCATTAGCGATACCAGGAAAAATTCCGGTCAAATCGGGTCACTTTCCGTCCCTAGGGACACCACTCAGTCTTATAACAATCCCTCGAGGTAAAACTACCGTGACGCTTTTCACTAGGCACTATTTCAAGCCCGTTAGTAACTTTTCTACGTGGGTAGACTTCACTCGAGTAAAACCGCGATCCCGTATACTGGTGTTGATAGAATATCGTATTCGAACGAAAAAGCCCCTGGCCACCTGTTCGGGGTCCTTTTATACCCCACTCGCTCCCGGTCTTTGTAGCACTCACTCTCCTCAAATATTGCCTTTAGCCCATGTCCGCGCACGGGAATCCTCTTCGATGAGCTCCAACACCTGGCACCGGTGAAGCGAACAATCTGGATTTGGTCACTGGTTCAGAGAAGCTAGCCACAGAAATCCTTCAACTCTCTTGTCTTGAAAAAGACTGTTTAAAATGGCTTTGTGTTGGCTTCGGTCGGTGGAGAATGAGAAAAGTACTCGTTGGGTTTCAATAGGGTGTATTGTCTCAGAATGTTCTGATCTTACTGACTAAGCAACAGGATGGTGTGGATAGTTTTATAGCTACAGATCGAAATGTGTTCTATTGGTTAGAGTGTATTGGATTTACAATAAATGTATTTTGTTTGTCGCTTGTGCAGTGGTATCTCGGACCATCGCGTTGATCGCGACATACCGGCCACCATGAACTAGTTCATTTCATCAAAATTAGGTACTAATTTAAATTCTCTTCGTATTATACAATTTTTCATAATTAATCACGCATTTGTTCGGTAGCTGCATTGTTGTCGGGACAGCCAGGGACTTCGCCGGAAGTGGAGGCAGAATCGTCGTCACAGTCGATGGGCAGGAGACAGATCTTCACGATCGGTCTGTTGTAAACTGCTCCAGTTGCCAGCCTGACTTTTACCACACGGACTAGGCCATCGGTGCCGGGATGAACCGATTCGATGCGACCAATGCACCATTTAAGCGGGGGTAGGTTGTCTTCCTTCAGTAGCACCAGCTTACCAACCAAAACATTTGGTTGTCGAGAAAAGTGTTTGGTCCGTTGTTGAAGTTGATGGAGATAATCCGATGACCACAGTTTCCAAAATGTTTGGATTCTGCGCTGCATCTCCTGCCAAAGCGAAAGCCGGTTACTGGGAACTTGTGCTAGGTCGGGTTCCGGGATTGATTGGAGAGCTGAACCAACCAGAAAATGTCCCGGGGTAAGCACTTCTGTGTCGCTTGGGTCCTCGGATAAGGCTGCCAGTGGTCGTGAATTCAGACAGCTCTCTATCTGACAAAGGATGGTGGTCATAGTCGGAGGATAGGCGACGATTCGCCGAAAATGATGCGAAAGCCTTGACAGCGGCTTCCCAAAGGCCACCGAACGTCGGACATTTGCTGGAATGAAGTTAAATTGAATGGATGAATCAGCGCAGAACGATGCAATCTTTAGTCGGAAAAGCTGTTCGTTGAATTGCTTATAGAGGTCTTGAAGTTCCCTGTCTGCTCCCTTGAAGTTGGTGGCATTGTCACAAAACAGAGTAATTGGTTTTCCTCGGCGAGCTATGAATCGTTTCAAAGCTGCGATGAATGCTTCGGAGTTAAGATCACCAACTAGCTCTAAATGCACGGCCTTCGTAGCCATACAGATGAAAACAGCTACGTATGCTCGAATTGGAGCTGGTTGTTTTGTTCGACGGATTGATGTCTTCAACCAAACGGGACCGCAGAAATCAACACCTGTGTTGAGGAATGCACGAGCTGGAGTGATGCGTACGTTGGGTAACTGACCCATAAACTGGTGTTCAGGTTTTGGTCGAATACGATAACATCGTACACAGGATTTAACGGTTTTCCGTACCAGATTACGGAGGTTTATAGGCCAGAATTGTTCACGAATGTGCGCAATCATCGCACGAGGGCCAGCATGAAGAAGTTGTTTATGCACCGAGTCTACCAAGAGTGATGTAAATGGGTGCGCCGCAGAGTCAGTAACATTGGATGTTTGCGAGTGAAAGAATATGAAGAATGATTCAGTCGGCCACCGACCAGGAGAAGTCCATCATGGATGAACGGATTCAATGTACGCAGTGGTAATTTTTTGAGATCCGCTTCATTCCTGCTCCCAATTATTGCAATTTCCCGGCTAAAACATTCATCTTGGACAACCTTCACTAGGCTTATCTGAGCTTGTTGGAGTTCTGCTGAGGTTAAGTACGGAATTGCTTGCAAATCGAATTCAGCCACCTTGGCCCGACAATACCGCACGAATCTGTGACAATATGCAACGATACGGATGAGTTTCGTCAGAGACGAGTAGCGGGTGAAAATTGTGCGGTCAGGAGTTCCGGTGGATCGAGTGACGGCTGCAAATGTACGTGGTTTCGCTTCGAGAATTTCGATAGGAATCTGTTGGACGTCGGGAAACATATTCGGCCACTCTGATGAATCGGATGATAACCAAGGTGGACCTTTCCACCATAGTGCGATGTTAGCAAGTTCGCTGGGATCGACACCTCTTGAGATGAGATCAGCCGGGTTCTCCAGACCGGCAACGTGGTTCCATTTGCTTCCTTCGGTGAGTCGCTGCACTTCCGCCACACGATTTGCCACGAAAGTGTTGTAGTTGGATGGTGAGTTTTGTAGCCATAGAAGAGTGATTGAAGAATCAGACCAAAAGTAAGCACTGATATCCATATTGAGATTCATTATAACGTTTTGGTACAGTTGGCTAAGTAGAACAGCAGAGCAAAGTTCTAGGCGAGGAATAGATAAGGTTTGGATAGGAGCTACACGGGATTTGGCCGTTAGAAGATGGGTTTTCACTACACCGTTTCTCCCAACACTTCTCACATAAATGCATGCCCCATAAGCATCCTGCGATGCATCGCAAAATCCATGCAGCTGGACGTCTTCACCAGCACCAGGAGCCTTTACAAGGCGAGAAACTGATAGTGATTCCAGAGTAGTTAGACCACGCCTGTAGTCTTGCCACGTTGAACATAGTGAACTAGGTAGTATTTCGTCCCAACCTACTTTGGCTTTCCACAGTTGTTGTACAAACACCTTTGCTGTGATGATTACTGGACCCAGGATACCCAACGGATCAAAAAGCTTGGACATCTCGGAAACAACGGAACGTTTGGTGATCGGAGTATCGGTGGAGCACTCAGGAACTTTGAACCGGAAATTGTCCGATTCAGGATGCCACAAAGACCAAGGGTGCTGACGGATCCTCGAATGTCGTCAACGGATACGATTGGTCTATCATCCTTCAGGTTGTCTGGGATTAGTAGATAAAACTTTGGATGAATTCGATGACCACTTTCTGAGCTCGAATCCTGCAGACGCGAGTATGTTCTGTACTCCAGAACACAGATGGATAACTCCTTCTACAGTGTCAGATCCGCTGAGAAAGTCGTCGACATAAAAATCTGTTCCAATTCGCGCTGCTATATCGTCTTCATTTTCCGAGTTATCGAAGCGAAAGCTGCTGGAGACATCGAGTTGCAAGATACGGCGCACATGCACTGCCGTATGTCACCGTTGTCAATTCGTAGGGACGAACCTGTGGATCAGTTTTGCTCTGCCAGTACACACGCTGTAGACTCCTATCGTCAGGGTGTACCCAAATTTGACGGTACATTTTAGTCACATCTGCAACAAGAGCCACCTCGCGCATACAGAATCTGAGGACGATAGCGTAAAGAGTATCCTGGACGGTTGGTCCCACCATGAGACAGTCATTTAGTGAGATTCCCGTAGTAGACTTGCTGGACCCATCGAACACTACTCGGCATTTGGTGGTTGTGCTGCTTGGCTTGAGCACGGCATGGTGAGGGAGGAAAAAAGAGTGATGATGGGTGTCGTCTGGTAGCTCATCTACGGGAAGCATATGGCCAAGCTCAATATACTCCGCCATAAAGTTGAAATATTGGTCTTTCAACGCGGAACTCTTGTTTAAGCGACGTTGCATCCAGTGGAATCTACGCAGAGCACTGACCTTAGAGTCACCAAGTCGCCTCACCATACTATCTCTCTTCGGTAGACGAACGACAAATCTACCTGATTCGTCACGGGTGGTAGTATCAGAGAAATGCTGCTCGCAAGCTAATTCCTCACTGGACAGCCCGCGGCTCTTGGGAAAACTTTCAATTTCCCAGAAACGAGAGAGCTGTTGGTCTAAACTATCGGTGGTACACAGCAAGGTGACTTTCTCGGCGTCTTGGGAGTTAGTATTGGAGACCACAGTACCGCTAACTACCCATCCCAGCACAGTACGTTGGAGAACAGGTAGATGTTGTGGTAAACCATTTCCTATACACATCTGTCCTTCCAGCAATAGACTGAAGAACAGTTGAGCACCGATAACCATATCGATTCGTTGAGGTGTAGAGAAGTCTGGATCGGCTAGGAGCAAATCCGAAGGCAGGTTCCATTGGGAAATGTTGATCGACTGAGCAGGCAAGTTGTTGGTGATTTTGGACAGGATACTGAACGTCAGTTTACTTGAATATGTAGAATCAATGGAGCTGAACGTAGCAACAGTGGAATAAGTGCTGTTGACAGTAGATCCACCCATATCAGCAATAACAGCAGCTTGTTTTTGTCGGTTCAGGCCTAGAAGCTGCACTATTCTTTCGGTGATAAAGTTTGACTCGGAGCAGGAGTCCAATAGAGTTCGAACAAATGTAGATTTTCCCGACGGACCATGGACCCTTAACAACAGCAGTGGATAGCAAAACAGTCGAGAAACTGGAAACTGATGAACTTGCAGCAGCTTAAGCGTTGGTGATGGGCTGCTGGGTTTTGGACGTGGTGATAGATGAAGTGATAGTGGGCAACTATGGTAACACGGGCTGGCTACCGATGATGATGGTGGATTGCTGGCATCCAATAGGTGGGCTAGATTGGGGTTGGGTGGAACGATCGTTGGGGGTGGATGGATGCAATAACGTGTGATGCTTCTCGTTGCATTTTCGACAAGGTTTGGATGAGCAATCACGGCTTAAGTGACTCGACGACAGGCAGTTCCAACACAGCTTCTTCCGACGGACGGTGTCTTGTTTCTGCTCGAGAGACATACGCTTGAAAACTTCGCAGTCGTAAATGCGATGTTTCTGATTGCATACGATGCAACTAAATGATTTCGATAGAGATGATTTCGAAACGGAAGCGGTATGAGCAACAGAAAGTCGAGGTTTATCTTTGGAAAGGGAAGATGCGAGTGTTCCACTATTGAGGCACAACAAAATACGGGCTTGTTCATTCAAAAATACAATCAGTTCGCCGTATGTAGGGATCTTCTCCTTATCGTTACCTGTGGACCGTTCCCATTCCCGTAAAGTGGTTTGATTCAATCGACTGCATACCATGTGCACAAGCAATGAACTCCATTGTTCAGTGTGTTCCCCCAACGTCGTTAGAATTTTTACATGGCGCTCGAATTGATCAACCAGAAACATAATGGCGGCGGACGATTCCTTCTTCATAGGCTCAATGGCGAAAAGAGAGTTGATGTGATTTTTGATAAGCAGACGCTTATTATCAAAACGGCTGACCAATAGATCCCAAGCGATTTTGTAATTATCTCCCGTAATGCTAACGGGTGGCAATTAAAATTTTGGAATTTTTTCGAGGCCTCTATGCTCAGCAACAAACGAGCTCAGAGAGAAATAAGAGTATGTATGCGTTAGCTCTTTCTCTCCTCTTTCTGCTAGTATTTTCTGTCTTGTTTATGCTTGCTCAGTTTTGCTCAAAATGCCGTCGAAACAAGAAGTATTTCGCAAGCGCGTTGTACAGTTCAACGAACTGCACAGAAATCTCGACAAAACGTATGCGGTACAACATTTTAAAAGCGAAAATGTTGCGACTTCGACTGTTTACCATATCCTAAGATCCCCAACAACTGCTCGCAAGCAAGGTAGTGGAAGACCAGCCAAAATTATGGACGCAAAAGAACTTCGTTCTCTTTCTCGTGCCTTCAACAACAAGGATTCACTGAGCCAACGGGATGCCGCAAAAAAGTTCAACTGTTCTCACCAGTACATCTGCAAAACATTGAAAAGAGTCGGAATAAAGTGCCGAAAGAAGACACGAGCCTCGGAATATACTGATGCACAGATTTCAACGCTGAAATCCCAATGCCGTTGGTTGATTAAAAATTATTCCGGAAAAAGTTTTGTTTTGGACGACGAAAGCTACTTCCCTTTTTCGAAGACGCAGATTCCCGGAAACGATCGATATTATTCAACGGATAGTTCTACTACACTTCCGAACATAAAATGTAAGTTTAAACATAAGTTTGAACAGAAAGTGATGCTGTACATTGCCATTTCCGAGAAAGGCATTTCTAAGCCATGGTTCAAGCCCTCTGGTTTGGAAATCAATCAAGATGTGTACCAGAACGAATGTTTGAAGAAAATTTTGATCCAGTTTCTACAAAAACATCATGCTGATGGACAATACGTGTTTTGGCCGGATAAAGCGTCATCGCATTACGCCATAAAAACACAATCGTTCCTGAATACCCATTCGATCCCATTGTACCCAAAAACCACAACCCGACAAATCTGCCTCAGTGTCGCCCAATCGAAGATTTCTTCGGGGTTTTGAGTTCCTTGGTGTACAAAAATAACTGGAGAGCCACGAATTGCAAACAGTTGATTGGTAGAATCAAGAGATGCATTCGCAAAGTTGACATGGAGGCCGTACAACGCTCCTGTTCCGACATCAAACGGAAGCTTCGCCGAACATCCGATTACGGACCGTTTTCAAGTGTTCACTAATTTTTTTTCAACAATGGACAATGTATCTTTTATTTCAATAAATCAGACCTTCTTCAACTATGTTTGTCTTTTTTTGACAGCTTGAGAAAGAAATTCCAAAATTTTATTTGCCACCCGTTAGTCGTATCAAGGAGTTTCTTAACTGGATTCCGAAGTGCAGCCATCAAGTAATGATACTTATCCACAGCAGTCAAATCTTTATTGTTATGGATTAAACTGCGATAAGCGTCAAAAAAGGGATCCAGTTATCGATTTGACCATCGAAGTTCGGCAAGTCAATCTTTGGCAATCGCACCACTGATGTAGAAACCGGAGAAGGATTAGCAGAAATATGGCGGTTCACTTTGTTAGCCACGAGGAAGTCATGCAATCTATAGTATTTGTCTTCCATTTTGTGGCGGCTCTCGACAAACAATGCCTTTGTTTCAGATTTTTCATCCACCAAAAGTTTAACCGCAATTGAAGCATCGATAAATCGGTCATACAATAGATCAAGCCTACTTAATCTGGATTCGATCTTATCACGATCGACCTCGGCATCGTAATCGTTGACGAAGTTCTCGATGGTCTTTATTGCGTCCATAATGACGCTCAATGCTTTCGATCGTTCTCGACGCGACGTCATTTTGCTTGGTAAAAGCAACACGTTAAACGAGACCACCAATAACCACCACTACCCACGTCAAATTCTCCAAAAAACGATGCCTGTCCACTCCTGCACTCAAAATTCCGAAAAAGTTGCCTACTCTATCAGAGTACTCACCAGTCGAAACACCAACCAAAGCATCCTACTCACAATCGGTGGCGCAGGTTTTGACGCCCAAACCTGAAAACGTAAAGATGGCACAGGTTCTGACGCCCAAACCTGGAAACGTGGTGGCGCAGGTTTTGACGGTCAACCTGGAAACGGCACTAGTCGAGGTGTGGGTTTTGTCGAATAAACCCACGAAACGATTCCAAAACACTAACGTACTTACACGTTCAGTACGCTTTCTTTTGCTGTTCACTTTTAGTCTTTTCCCGGAATATTTAACTTTTCTCAATAGTCACACACAGTAATCGTGCACCGACAGATTCGGTGATTGATTTTATTGCTAACAGTAAGCAACGGTGATGATACTGCAGCAGCAGCGGTGAGGTCGCAACAAAGCGATAACAATGGAGATTGGTTCCACTTCGACCGAAACAGATCCGGTTCGAAGGACCACAAAGATGTCCGCGCACGGGAATCCTCTTCGATGAGCTCCAACACCTGGCACCGGTGAAGCGAACAATCTGGATTTGGTCACTGGTTCAGAGAAGCTAGCCACAGAAATCCTTCAACTCTCTAGTCTTGAAAAAGACTGTTTAAAATGGCTTTGTGTTGGCTTCGGTCAGTGGAGAATGAGAAAAGTACTCGTTGGGTTTCAATAGGGTGTATTGTCTCAGAATGTTGATCTTACTGACTAAGCAACAGGATGGTGTGGATAGTTTTATAGCTACAGATCGAAATGTGTTCTATTGGTTAGAGTGCATTGGATTTACAATAAATGTATTTTGTTTGTCACTTGTGCAGTGGTATCTCGGACCATCGCGTTGTCCGCGACAGCCCATTTCCGGATTCATCCATTCTTCACTGCCAAGTTTCAGAGCATCCGTTCTATAATCCGCCAAATTTGACGATGGGTTTGTAGCGACGGTTGATATCGTTAGTGACACCTATCTGAGCGTGTTAGATCATTTTCTGAGAGTGGTTTGGCGCTTCGGTTAATTGACCTACTTATGACAGGGATTAACAGCATATCTCGAAATGTGGCATGCATCGCCATCTTTTAGTAGTACAAAGCTGATAATCTCTGTCTGATATTAGAAATGATATTGAGCGACATGCAACGCTTCACAAGTTGTAATGTATATGTGCCCTGAAAAACGATATAAGATATCTATTGCATACCACTCTCACTTCCATGCACGGTAACTTAACCTTATCTTGAGAATGAGATCCAACCCATCCACATTCGGATAACGAACTGCGGTTAAGAGAGAGGAAACGAATCACATCTTCGAGTCGACGACAACACTCATCTGTGTTAAGTTATCGTGCATGGGAATATAGAATACAAAAATGTGTACAGGAGTAAATTTATACAAAAATACCAATAGGTCGGTATGATAGGACTTTATACGCACAAGTTGTAACCCGTTGGTTACAGTGTAAAAACTGATGATCACAAACGGGGGTGAGACGTTTGGCATATGGACATTTGGTCGAATGGACTTTTGAGTTTATCAATATGTGTGCGCATTTGCAGTAATAAGCATTCTGATTAAGTTTCCACTATTTCGATTCATTAAAAACCGAAATTTTTGAGTTCAAAAAGGCAAAAATTGGTATTCGGCCATTTTGCCATATACATGTGAAGTACGAATATGTTTTGAAAATAAACTTAAACTTCTGATTTTATGTGGAAAAATGTATTATGTTAAAAGGCTAGACGGAATGAGTAATTATTTTTAATAATATTGAAGAAATATGCACTTCTTCCGAAAGATAACTTCTTACGATTCTTTGCCTTTTATGGCCTTTAATGACGATACATATTTCTGAATCCGAAAGCAATCTTCAGATTCAAGCACTTGCCCGGTATAAAACTCTTATGTGAGAATTTTCCTTCTTTCATACATGAGCAGTTCTTTGAAGTTTTACTGATCAATGAAAACAAAACGGCCAAACGTCTTTATGGAAAAAGTCTATTCGGTCGGTGCCGGACCGCCCCAACGCTGGTCAATTAAGGAGAGGGCATGAATATGTTGGCGTTGCCGTTTTATTGGTAGCCGAGATTACCATTGCACTTTCACGAGAAATGACATGGATGTTTGATAAAATGATTTTGCAGCAAGGTTCGGTTTGGTAAACGAAACTGTCGATGAAGCCCCCCCTTCCTCGACGTGCCGGTTTTGATAGCGTAAGTAGGCTTCAACTACACAGGAACAAAAGCGTTCACGAAAATGAAAACGGACCGTGAACTAGTTCACGTTTTCAGGATTTTTATCTAAAAACGTGATTTAGTTCATGATTACGTGATTCAGTTCACGGTGTATTTTTGCTTGTTCTCGAATTCATGACTGCAGTTCACGGATCCGGGGCCAGATTTTTTTCCGTGTATGATTGAATATTACACTCTTGCATCTAAGATTCTAGTGTTCTAGTGGTTTACAATTCAATAACCTTTGTGTTACATATACATTACGATTCGACTTCACATTACACATTACATTTTATTTTAGTATTAACAAATTTGGTATCAACTTCAATTATCTTACTTCACTTTTTCCTTTCAGGTATTCCACGGATCTAAGGACTTCGTAGGAAAAACTCAGTTGGTATTTCTAATGCAAACCCGATTCAAAGACTGTATCACACTGTCTGTTAAACTGCACGGTGGGTTATTTATAGAATACTCATTGTTTATTAAAGTCAACAGGTAAAATATTTGCCCCAATGACCGGCATCTTAAAACTAAAATCACAAAATTAAACAAACTGACAAAAAATACGTCTAAAACTACACTTATTTGTTTCTCTACGTACATTAAAATCAAATACTAGGTAACAACTATTAAAAGACGACTCATGCTGCGCATTGGCTCATAGAGTCCATAGTTGGTTCTTGCCGCTGGAAGGCTCAGGAACGAATGTGCCCGTAGATTACGGCGGCGTATGTTGATGTCTAACATGCTGAGCAGTGAAGAACAATCAATGTTGCCTTGCAGGAGATCGCCAATAAAACAGGCTTTTGCCACGTTACGCCTTCCATCAAGTAGATGCAGGTTGATGAGCTGGCACCGACTGCTATAGCTGGGTAGATTGAACGGGTCTCTCCACCTGAGATTACGTAGGGCAAATCGAATGAATTTCCGCTGGATGGCCTCAACACGCTGGATTCCATTCTGGTAATAGGGAGACCAGACAACAGAACAATATTCCAGAATAGGGCGGACGATTGCGCAGTAAAGCGATTTCAAGCAGTAAACATCCTTAAATTTTTTGGCAAAACGGAACAGGAACCCTAACTGTGATGACGCCTTAGACACGACGTATGCTACGTGGTCTTTGAAAGTCACTTTGGAATCGATGAAAATCCCCAAGTCCTTAACCGTCGTTTCGCGCTGCAGCTCAAGCCCTGCCAAAGCATAACTGAATTGGTAGAGTTCACGTTTACGGCCAAATGAAATCACCGAGCACTTGGACACATTCAATGTCATCCGGTTGATGCGACACCATTCAGCGAACGAACCCAGCTGTTGTTGCAGAAAAACGGCGTCTAGTGGATGCTTTATCGCGTAGAACAGCTTATAATCATCAGCGTATGAAAGTTTTAGGCATTTGAGGATGAGATTGACATCGTTCATGTACAGCAGGAACAAAAACGGCCCAAGGTGGCTGCCTTGAGGCACGCCGGACAAAACTGGAAATGGTGACGAAACGTGATCACCGATTCTGACGGACATACTACGATTGGTCAGGTAGGATCGCAGCCAGATAAGCAAGTTGTTGCTCATTCCTAATTTATCAAACTTGGCTATTGCTATCTGGTGGTTCATTTTATCGAACGCAGCGGAAAGATCCGTGTAAATAGCATCTACTTGATTACCGTTTTCAAGCTGCTTGACCAAGAAAGAGGTGAAGCACGTCAAATTAGTGGATGTCGAACGTTTGGGAATAACTCCATGCTGATCCGGTGAAATATAGTGCGCGTAGCTCTGCACTAGCTTCCGAAGAATTATTATCTCAAACAATTTGGATACTGCACTTAATGCAGCTATGCCCCGGTAATTTGAGACCAGTCTCTTGCAACCTTTCTTAAACACTGGGAAAACATATGACTGTTTCCAACAGTTCGGAAATATGCCAGTGGACAAAGAAAGATTGAACACCTTTACTAACGGAGACGCAAGCAAATCCACGCACCGTTTCAGTACAAGCGATGGAATGCCGTCCGGACCACATCCCGTTGAGGACTTCAATTCCTTGCCAGCTGCAATAACCATGTCATTGGTGGTGGCGTAATGCATTCCGGAGGCAGGAAGACGAGGCACATTACTGGTGGCGAGCGCGATGTCCTGCGGGTCGAGCAGCTCGTCGGAGAAAACGTTGCTGAATTGGGAACGGAAAATATCGGCAATACCGGCGACGCAATCAGCTTCAAGCACACCATCCGTCATCGTGGAGGGTAAACCGACTTCCTTTCGCTGATCATTGACGTGACGCCAAAAATTTTTCGGGTTGGACTTAAAGTTGTTTTGTAGACGGTCTTGATAAGCGTTATAAAGATGATCGTTTAATTGCTTGTACTCAGCGTTCGCTTTCACGTAACACGATTTTGTAGAATCGGTGCGATATTTGCTGTGTCGTCTAAGAGCTGCCTGCTTCACTCTTTTTAGGCGCTTGAGAGCGGAATTCGACCAAGCTGGTTTAGGTGATTGATGTTTCATCCTCACTGGAACAAACTGATCGATGGCATATAGCAGTACACCAGACATTGTCGATGCAGCGAGGTTGACGTCAGAAGCATCGAGGATCTCATCCCAGTCAACAAGTCCTAAGAAATCGTTCATTCCGCTGAAATCAGCCTTACTGAAATCATAAAAACACTTTCAGAGGAATCACGGAAGCAACACAATGGATTTACTGCAAATTTCATAACTAAAGGTGGATGATGCCGACAGATTTTAACTAGCGGTGCTGGTGCTTCAATAACTGTGCAATCCTTACGCAGATCGTCACTAACAAAGCACAGATCAAGCATGCGATTATTCTCGTTTTGAACGCCAGTCAGTTGCCTGAGCTGAGCGGTACTATACGCATCAAGCAGTTCTCGTGATGTCATGCCAATCGTAGATCGAGAAACGATAGGAAAGTAGTGCCCAAGAGAATTTTGCTGCCAGTAAATCGTACCCAGGTTGAAATCGCCGAGAATGATCACTTTGTCCCTCGGATTCAACTGCGAAATGACCCAGTTCAGCGAGTCAAGATGCTTTTCGATAAGAATCGCGTCATTTACTCGGTCGGGAGGAAAGTAAATCACGCAAACGTAGAGCGATGCATCGTCAGTAGCAAATGCAGCCCATATTTGCTCTGCCGATGAGCTATTGGGAGGATCGACCGAACGGGATTTGAATCTCGAATGAACAGCTAGCAGAACACCGCCACCGATACTCTTGTTGCTGTTAGAAGGTGACCGATCTTGTCGATAAACTGTGTAGGAATCGTCAAAGAGTTGATTCGTCGTAGTGTTTCCGTTAAGCCAGGTCTCGGTGAGAGCGTAAATGTCATAGCAACCATCACTAAGGGCCAATTGATACTCGGCTAGAGAACTATTTATCCCACCAACATTTTGGTAGTACACCAGGACACTCGAAGTAGCAGCTTGTCTTGATCCTCGGGTGGCAGTCATGGGAGCTGCAACTCCCTGCGTAACGGTTTGTCTCGTTATCTCAGATGGATGAGCGCCTGATTGATCGGCTGCAGAGCGAAGCTGATGGTAGTTGCTAGAATGAGTGGTTTCGATCAGACTCTGGACATTCGATGAAATAAAGGAATACTCGCCGGGTAGAGGTTGCTGGAAGACCCTTTCACCACATTCGACCACAGGACCAGGACGACTATGTAGAACGACGGCAGTGTGTGGCAGGACTGGGTCAAAGGGCTCAAGGGCTTCCAAAGGGCTTCCTACGGCGCGTCCTGGTGTCCGGAGCGGCTGACAGTCTGATCTGGGTATCTCGTAGCGATTGACTACATCATTACTGTCCATTTGTTTATCTAGTTGGGGTGCACTCGAGCTATGATTGGCAGCATCAAAGACCGTATCGCTAGCACAGGAACGTCTGAATTGCGACGGCTCGACTGAGCTAGGCGTCCGGCGTTCCGGGTCCAATGACGGTGAGCTCGGTTGATAAGTGAAATTGCGCGAACATGATGTTTGGATCGAAACACTGAAAGCCAAAGAAGCATCACGAAACGAATCGTTCGGAAAAGCAGCGTACTTGCCTGCGGTAGAGGTTCGGAAGATCCCGTCTCCCAACTCAAACACAGGGCCGGAACGGCTGTTGTTCGCTGGCGGGATGGGCTCGACTGCAATGAGAGGGATAGGGACTTCCTTTGGACTTCTGGCAAGTGTGCGTTCCGGTGTAGAGTAAGATGACAGTTGGTGGTCGCATCCGAAACTATCCCAAATAGGCACGATAGAAGAAGCACTGGAACACGAAAACTCATCAGGCAGAGAATTGTTACAAATCGATGCATACTTGCCTGAGTGAGGAGTTTGGGAAACCCTTCCACCGAACTCGACCACAGGGCCTGGATAATATTGGAAACATATTAATCTTGACCCGATGCTTAGACAGAGGAACGCGTCGCCTTAGAAGCGTAAGATGACAGAGTTGTAAGCCTGCGGATTTCTGCACCGATAGTCTCTCCCTGGTGTGGTTCGGAAATTTCCAGATTCTTACGTAACTTTTGAAGGTCAAGCAAAGTCAACCGTGACACTGGCGCAGCAAAGCCCTCTCTCCAATCCGACACGCAAGCCTGTCGAGGTCCTGGTTCGGGACAATACGAATGATTTGTCCACTCGCTCATCCATGTTGCTTTTTCGGATTGCAGCGTTCTAGTGTCCACGAACCACTTCGACTGGTAGATATTCATCCAAGCAGCGCTTCCAAAAACATGTTAGCTGTTGCTGGATTAACTATAAGGACTTCCCCAGAATTTCACGCCGCACGAGTTTGCTTGTGGTATATGCCGTCTCCGTCACGGCGTCTTTTCAACTCGATAGAGTTTAACATTACAAAAATGATTGGGCGTAAGTGCGTCTCCTCCTCGGACTCAAGTGGTAAATTCGTCAGAGACCTTGTGTTCACCAAGTATTCAGCCTCCTCGACCAGTGTTTGCAAGCCCTCATCAGTGTGCTTTCCCTCGGAGTACGCATAACCCATCGCTCCCTTGACATATTGAACCAAGCGTTCCCACAGCGGCTGGATAGTGAAGATAAAAATGGATATAATTTTTGACACAGGTAGTACCAGCACATCGGTCCCAACCTCGGTCCCTAGCTTAATGATTCGCTTATAGTAACGCAACTCACATGAACACACCTCCAAATATTCTTTCAAATTAACACAGTGATCCAAAACAAGCAAGGGCAGACTGCAAGGTGTACTTCTGACCAAGGGGTTCTACAACAGTGAACAAATTTCATATTGATTCTTGGTTCCCAGTTAGCGCTCTAGGCGGAATGAATTTCCATTTTGTGTTGGTGCTCAAAAAGGTGGTGGACAGTCCCTGGCTAATTTGATCCTGCAGTGCTCGATCGGCAACTCGGACATTTGTCCCATTGTCACTGAAGATTTTGGCAGGTGATTCAGTGCGACCCACGAATCGACGGACACATGGAATAAACGACTCTGTTGACAACGTGTAGTCCACTTTAAGCTGGAAACTGCGTACCGTCAGGCGCGTGAATAATGCCATCCAGCGTTTCAGGTTGGATCTTCCAAGCTTCACCAACAGCGAACCAAAGTAGTCCAACCCAGTGTAGGTAAAGAAGCCCGGAAATTGTGCACGGCTTGAGCGGAGTGACTTTCGGGTGAGAGCAACCCCAGAACTTGTATCTTTGTTGGTTACCCGAGTAGGACCGAATAGCTTGATAACTGACCTTGGTATTTAGGAGCTCAGATTAAGGGGTAAAATACCTGAGGATAATACCATAAAATTGTTCCCACAATGATTTGCGAATACCAAATTGAGGTAAGACAATACCAAAATAGTACCTCTATGGTATTCCCAGGTATAAAAAATAACAAGTTTTGTTATTCGAGAGGTATTTTGCTTAGGTATTTTACCTCTTAATCTGAGCTCTTTAATATCAAGGCCAGTTATCAAGATCAAAATTAGGTATTCATGTGTTATTTTATCCTGCTCGGATGGTGGCTCAACGTTTGGCCCTCATTTGAATGGAAAAGCTCAGTTCATCGGTTGACAAACTCAACAGCATACAGTGCACCCTTTCGGCGTTTGCCACTTTCGACAAGATTCAGATGTTTTGAAGTTTTCCCAACATCATGGCAACTGCAATTTCTGCTACAACCATTTAGTTTTGGTGAATCGTATGTTGATGCCGCCACATTCGCGCCTCTAGATTTGATAGTCTGTCAATTTTAGTTTGATGAAACCTAGACTAGGCAGTGCTGATGTTAAAATGGTTTGCTTTTAAAAAATTTCACAGTAAATTGGAAAAAAAAATTCGAGCCTGGATAGCTGTTCTTTGTTCCTATAGTCTCTAGTCTAAAGAGTGGTAAAAATTCAGGCAAATCCCACGAACACACCGAAATTACAGCTGTTCAGAAAGTACTGGACAGTAATGAACGCGACCTTCGTAAGCACCCTAAAGTTGTCTCTTGGAACAGGAAATGTTGAAACTATGGTAATTTTTTTTTTAAGTGTAGAGGCGTTGTAAACCCTATTTGTGCAATTAAGACGAATCTCCGGGCAATTTGTCGGCGCAGCTAACTACTAAAGACCCACTAGTTAGACATAGTGGGTGCGTAATGCACAATAGCCCCCTCCTTGAAGTAATTCTGAAGGGTGGTTCAGGGGAGCGTTGGAGCTCAAGGCACGAGTGGGTTTTTAGAGAGTCGAGGAGTTGGCACCCTCATTCCCAGACCATGAGTTCTTCAGAAGTCTGAAAGCAAATTTTTCATCCCGTCTAAAAATTAAAAAAATAAAAGAAGGCCGGCCGTGTCTGAGATGTAGAAACTGCTGAAGGTGCTAATGAAAAACTGTTTTTTGCGAATTATAACGTCATGGATTTAATGGATGTCGTGACCTACTTGTCGCTGAACGGCAACGACTGGCAGGAGATCGGGTACTTGCGCAACGAAAGCCCTTCTGTGGAAGACGATCGTCCAACTGTTCTTTTCTACGGGGCTGTGGTAAACGAAGAGATATTCAGTACGCACGCAGTGTCTGTCGGAAGTTGTCGCCTTCATCAAGAAGTATCTCGTGGAAGAGGCTGTGCTCTTTTGCCTAGACCTGGCCTCAGCCCATCATGCCGAAGGGATTACTGGTGCAGATGGACCTGCGACAGATAGAAAATATTTGGGCGAATCTCAAACGGATAATCTTCTCCTATACTTTCGTGACCTAATCCGATCCGTCCATTGATCACTTCCCCGGGTGCTCCCAGTACTATTCCAAATATAGTTGGCTCATATTTAATAAATATATATTTTAACTCCACGATGGTCAATCCATAAATGAGAACAATGATTTTTTTAAACAAGTTTTTAATCAAGAGTAAATTCTCGTGCCAAAACCCGGTTCGAGTTATTTTATGATATTAGACAATAATTGTCCTTATGTTTCAATTTACTTGAACTACACATTTACTCGTACAAGGATTATTCTCAACTTAATCAGTCTATATAATTTGAGTGAATATCATTATGATTGATTGAGAAGGTAAGAATGTTAAAAGAGGTAAGACCTGATAGATCCATAAGAGTACGCCATTTTGTAAATGGCAGATACAGGAAGTTTTGGGATGGAATCGGAGCAGAACTTATCAAGATGGGCCCGGACAAGTTGGCAAATTGCCTGCATTGACTGATAGTCAGGATTTGGGATACCGATCAGCTACTGGAGAAGTTGGAGAAGTGGAAGGATGGGGTTATCTGCCCAATCTATAAGAAAGGCGACAAGCTGGACTGTGGAAAATATCGTGCGATCACTGTCCTTAATGCCGCCTATAAAGTATTATCCCAAATCATCTTCCAGTAACTGTCGCCACTAGCAAATAGATTTGTGGGAAGTTATCAGGCTGGCTTCATCGAAGGACGGTCTACAACGAACCAAATCGTCATTTTGCGGCAGATCCTCCAAAAAAGCCGTGAATATTGAGTCCCAACGCATCATCTATTCATCGACTTCAAAGCCGCATATGATACAATTAACCGATATGAGCTAGGAAAATCATGGACGAAAACAGCTTTCCGGGGAAGCTGACCCGACTTATCAAGCCTACGATGGATGGAACCCAGTGCTGTGTGAGGATATCGGGTGGATTATCGGGTTCATTTGAATCCTGTAGGGGGCTTCGTCAAGGTGATGGTCTCTCTTGCTTCCTGTTCAACATTGCTCTTGAAGGTGTTATGTGACGAACGGCGTTTAACATGCGAGGCACGATTTTCAACAGATCCGGTCACGACAGGACCCAACTGGGCAGCATTGTAACGATCGACGGCGATGAGTTCGAGGTAGTCGATGAATTTGTCTATCTCGGCTCACGGTAACTGCGGACAACGATAACAGCCGTGAGATCCGGAGGCGGATTATCGGTGGAAGTCGTGCCTACTATGGGCTCCACAAGCAACTACGGTCAAACAGACTTAGCTCCGGTACGAAGCGCATCTTGCACAAAACGCTAATAAGACCGGATGTTCTCTATGGGCATGAGATGTGGACAATGCTTGAAGAGGACATGCGTGCACTCGGAGTTTTTTAACGACGGGTGTTAAGAACCATCTTTGGTGGAGTACCGGAGGACGGACTATGGAGGCGAAGGATGAACCATGAGCTTGCGCAACTCGCCGGCGACCCCAGTATTCATAAGGTGGCAAGAGCTGGAAGGATACGCTGGGCAGGACATGTTGTGAGAATGCCGGGCAACTTTCCTGCAAAAATGATGTTCGACGGGAATCCGGTTGGTACAAGACAATGTGGGGTGCAACGAACAAGATGGTCAGACCAGGTGGAGCAACACCTAGGGGATACAAGGTGCCCAAGGGATTGGAGAGGAGCAGCCACGAAACGGGCATTATGGAGGGATATTGTGTATCAGGCTATGTTATAGTATTATGGCGTTATTCTATGTAAATAAATAATAATACAGAAAGTTTGAATTCGAGCAAATGCCAACTTTTTGTCTACAGTCGACAGAGCAGTCGACAGTATCGAATAAGCACTTCTTTTGCCAAATTTTCGGGGACTTTCAATTGAACTGTCAGATATAATAAAATTGCAATTTGCTCTCTTTCAAACTTACTTGAACGGAGCCAGCAATTCATAACTTTCGCCTAACATTCTGTCATATATGACACGATAGAAATATAATATTGCTAACTTATAGGCCAATGTAAACAGTATGTTAAACCTCTACCAAAATTCAAAATCATTGACTTCGCGTTAGAACTCCTCATACTTGCAAAACAGACCCATGCCATTGTTATCAAACTAAGAAAATAGTCATTGAAATATGTTGGACGTTTTACGTACAGTGTTAAGGATAATTCTAAATCAATTTCGTTGTTATAAATCAAGATTCTGGTACTAGAATATTTGATACTAGAGTTTTTGTTTTTGTTTTGATTCGCTGTTTGTTTGTTTTTTTTTTGACAGAATATTTCAGGGCTTCTTCGATGTGAGTTATGTTTGAGGGACGATTCATTAAGCTTGGGACCGATGTGATGATACTTCGTGAGCCAAAAACTATATCCATGTTCCATGTTTCCTAGGAAGAAAAAATTAAGTGAAACGTAAATTATTAGCAGTATTATGCGGTATTATTTTTCAACAGCTAAAACACCATTTCAAAAACAATTTCTTGCACAACCCAACCACTCCTCTCCACCGGCACCAACGGCCGTCTAAGGGGTCAATTTTCAGTCTCACCCCAATCGCTGTACACGAATCTTACCACCGATATGGATGCGATGAAATTTTTGGCTAATAGCCATTGGACACGAAGATTTGAAATGGAAAATTCGAAACTCTGCACTGATCATGTGTGACATTGCGAAATTCAATTACGCCGGTTGTCAAACATTCATTAATTTCGGGAATTATTACTGATAGCGATTAGCGACGATAAATTACGATATTGAGCGACAGTATAGATTTCGTGTGAGCTCGCAATGTCCTCAACCTCATTCGTTCGGTGACGCACTGGTCACAGTCACTTATTTCAAAGCAGTTATGATGATTCAAAACGATACTTCAACTGCTCATTTTCCCTCCCTTGCCTTTGATCTCAGTCTTATTAGTTAAAACTCACCAGAGCTGATATGTTGAACAAAGTGAATTTAGCTATGGTTGGTAATCAATGCATCAACGGTAGGTAGAAGAGCTATACGGCACGGCGCCACTCACCAGTGTTGTCATTCTCCAAGCGTTGTGCAAGGTTGAGAGGAAACGACAAGAAATCGTGCTTGCATTGTCACATGTGCTGGAGAAAATCGCGCCAAAATTGTGAGTGACTTTTATTTTGATTCGCAGGTCTCCCTTCATGAAGACAGTTCGTGCGCAACAAGACTCAAAGCAGTCGTTTTTTTTATTGTGATTCAAACTGTGATAATATTTTTTGGTAGTTTTGAACAAGGGCTTTCAATACTATACCAACACAAGGATGGCCGATTTTGTAGAGTTACCACGGTGAGTTATTCGTTCAAGAAATCGAAGAAATTACAAACATTGATATGATGTGCATTTATAGAAGAGGGAAACTTGATAAACAAAGATGAATTGATGATTATTAATTGATTTTGGTTTTAATTAGATTGGTTGGTATTGAAATATGTAAGAAAACTTAGGTAGGACTAACATCGATGTAGTCATTGAGGCCATCCTAGTTTTTTCCGGTTTGAAATTCGATCTGATTTTAGAGCTTTATCTTGTAACTCAGAGCACCAAATTAAATTTTGTACGTGTTCATTGTCATTGATGGTATGTTCTTTATGTTATTGTTGTTGCTGTTGTTGATGATGATGATCATGATGATGATGATGATGATGATGATGATGATGATGATGACGATGACGATGATGATTATGGTCCCTTCACATGTCGCACTAAGCAATCATTTGAGCTGAACGGTTATCTTTAAGATAATTTATTTTAAAAACGAAAGCTCGAGTTATGTCAGTGGCATAACTGCAAAGTTGAGTAGGACTGAAAGTAGGACTGCTTGTTGATATGAACAAATTGATGACATCGAATTAATAAATTTCTACTATATATACTATTCAGTCTAAAGAACCATAACAAAGTAAATATCCAACCGATTTGGAAAATGTTTACTGTTTTGGATTTAGAAACTCAACCACTTAGATGACCGAATATGATCGATCCGTATTCGGAACCATGTTCCGAAAATGGTATACTTATAAAAGATTCCAATATAAAACCAGTAGTAATGGCACTAAAAATCATTCAAAGAATATACAGCAATGTGTGTGATTGACATATGACATTTCGGTGACTTGATTCTGGAACAGCCAGCACGTAGCAGGTTCCCATGGGGAAAGGGATGGCCAGAAAATTATTAGAAGTACGTTTGCCATAGTTATTGGAACATCCGGTCACTTGGCATCGGATTGGCCAGTTCAGAGTAGGTTCCCACGAGGCGCCATTTTGGGGGTCTCTTGCGGATGCATCACTTTCAACTAAATTATTCCGTGTACGTGTCCGTGTGAAAAATTTGGCCAGCAGTTTTGGATTGTCTATCCGGGATTCTATTGGCGACAGACATAACTGTAACGATAGCTCGTGACTCGCGTTTGTCTACAGGCCACTCCGTAGAAACGTCACCTGATGTACCGATAACGATAAGACATTTTCTTCAGGAACGATTCCATGAATTTTGACACCCATATTGTTGGGGTTCAATTCAAATATTTTTCTGGCCATCCATGACCCCATGAGAACCTGGTGGCTGTTCCAGAATCAAGTCACCGGATTATCATACGGCAATCACACCCATTCCTGTGTATTCATTCCACAGTGTTTGTATCATTATTGTTGGTTTTCTATTGAAACATTTATAGATATACAATTTTTCGGAACATGGTTCCAGATATCCGGTTTTCCGGAGACATATAATCCGTCTATCGGTCATCGGTCATATTAGACATTATTGAAAAAGTGGTTGAGTTTCTGAATCCAAGACTGCCAAAATATTCCAAATCGGTTGAATATTTCCTCAGTTTTGGTCATTTTAGTTCCGTGGGTAAAAACGTTCCCTGTCGGCCTTTTACGTAATAAAAAAAATCAGAAGCCCCTCCTCGCACACCCCCTAGGCATAGCGCCTTCATTATTTTACTCCAAAATGATAAGTTTTAACGCGATATAAGATGTCACAAAGTTTCAACATCCTACTACGAGAACTTAATGAAATATCATGTTTTGAAATCGAAAAAGGCAACTTTGTTCCCTGTTGGACACACAGCGGTCAACATCCAGTAGACTAGTTTGGACATTTTCGTTTTGCAAAAAGTTCCACAGGCTTAAGGCGAGTGTTGTCAATTGCTTCTCCCCATAGTGGCGAGAATCATACGGAAGATAATTGAACCCGACGCTCGGATGTGCGTGTTGATGACAACCGTGCTGCCAATCGGGTGAAGCAGAGGGTTATGACGTTCGTAGCATTCCTCGACATTGCACCGGATCTTAAATTAGCATGAGACGTTACCATGATCGTTCAAGCAGATCTTGCAAAGTTTTGCCTTTTCAACAATCTTCATGCGATCGACAAAGGTAAACGCTTTGAATTCCTGGCAAACACGGAGGCGGTGGTCCGTTCTTTTGCACACTTAGCAAGGTTTAACCTTATCGTTATTTATAGGGAGGGTCCTCGGATTTTCGGTTGAACTATGGCTGTATACTTCATCTTTCTCCTTGGTTCTCTCTTTTCCGACCTGCCCATGGTTCTTTGTCTTGGATTCTGGTCGGCTTGCGAGTCGGTATTCGACGCTAACGTTGGCATCACATGCCTCTGAGACTATCTTGGAGAGGAAATAAGAGAATGTCCTCAGTGTCACCGTTTTCTCCTTGTTCCGAAATCGCACCCACTCTCACTTGTCACCTCCCGGCAGCTTGTCCACTAGATCCTGGATCAGAAGCGGATTGACTAAATGTTGCTTCATATCCGTTGCCTCTAGGTGATAACACAGCTGTTCCACTACGTTTCAGAACGGGATAAATGTCTCCAACTAGTCGCTTTACCTTTTCTAGGGGACAGTGTAGTAACAGTTCGGGACGGCCGTAGAGTTGGCGGAGTTTTCCGATCACCTTTGGAACCGACTTTGGCAATAGCAATTACCCACGAACGCTTTCCAACGCAGTGCCCTTCAGACTTTGCTGCAGCCGCACTAGGTTCTCCACATCATTGAACCCACAGGCTTGATTGGATGCCTCGTAGTTGCCAATAGAAAATGGCCATTCTTCTGGCTTTCCTGTAAAAACAGGTAACTTCCTCGAAATTCCATTACGGGTGGCAAGCTGAGCCTTACTTGGTCCTGTCTGATACCGCCCCAGTCTGGCTTCTGCTTTGTTTTTCATCTTCTGACGACTCTGATTTTTCTGATTCTTCGTTTGATTTTTTATCCGACGAATCGATTTCTTCATCCTTCTCTTCTTCGCTATCCTCTTCAGCCGATCCGTACTCGTCCTCTGAACTGTTCGACTCCTCGACCCTCGACTGCTTTCCCCCAGCGGATTTTTGTCGCTTCTTGAAAACCTTCGACTTACCCATCGATGTGCTCAGACCTGCTGCCTACGACGATTTCAGTATTCTGGATGTGCCTTCTACCGGACTTGAATCTACTACAGGTTTTCCGTCCGTTGACGTGCTCGGTTTAGCCGCTGTTTACACCTTTCATCGCCTTTTCATACTCAGACCGCATCTTTTTAAGTCGTTTGGCGTGAGTTCTCTTTCTCCTACTGCAATTCTTTCTCCCGCAACTCATTCTCCATCTTCAGCTTCTTTTCCTTCAGGATCCGGTTCATTTCCAACCGTTTTTCCCTCAAGACTCGCTCAGCTTCGATCGCCTTTTCCTTCAACTTTTGCTCCTTTTCTAGTGCTTTTAGCCGTTTGTCCAAAAAGAACCGTTGCGATCAGACATGAAGCTGGATTTGTCCGATTGGTCATCCGGGACAGCTAACTTCTTGGACTTGGACTAATTTCGCCTCTGCTGCTTTTTTCTCGTAATTTTCACCTGCTTCCTGACAGATATCTAATGGGCAAAACCACTTCTCCTGGGTCTCAAGCAACTCCTCAGTGACTACCACGCAATGGTAATGGAACCAGAGGTCGCAGCCATCGCATCCTACCATAGCATCATTGGTTGACTGCTCACAAACGCCGCAGAGGTTCAACATCATATTCACAGCCTTAACCATAGTATTTGAGGTTATCTTGATCCGAAATATCAATCAAACAATCAATCAATTTCAAAGAATGTTCGCATTTACCCCAGGAAAATGCACCACCTTTCTGTAGCAGCTTATTTTTTCAGCAGCTTTTACTGTAAATTATATTTTAAGTTATACAGATAAAAAAAAACATTGAATTTTCTGCGTTATCTAATGCACATAAAGGGAATGTTAGATTTGGCAGAAAATAATGGGATGTTTCATGTAAATTTAAGCCAGATAGCGCCTAAATCTAGCCTCTTGTATGAAAGATTGCAAACATTTTTGTAAGGCGCATGAAAAATTGCTGTATTATTTCGTTGTTTACGCCTCCTTTGGCTTTGAATGAAATGAAGGGAAATTTTACGCGCTTGTTAAAATTAATTATTTTTTTCTGTATAGTTATAAAGCCTAATTACATGTAATTAATCAATTACAATTGATAGTTTTTCTCCTTTTCACCTCGTGTTCTGGTGCGTAATATTCCTTTTTCTGGGCTGTATTAGATAATTTAGTTAACTTGGAATATTGAAATTATTTGTTCAGAAGAAGAAATTGTATTACTTACGTAAGTATTTCGCATAAAACAACAAGGAAATATAATCAAATTATCATCTAAGTAAACAAATGTTCCGAGTCGTACTGGGAATCTAGAATAAGAAGCACTATTTTACATATATATATATAGTTTGCACTTGATGATCTGGCAAAGTTTTACAATTGCATAATTTTCCTACTAATCAAACTGCATTTTTAACGTAGTTTTATTGACTTAGTTAATAAAATTTATTTCACCTGCACTTTCAATTATCTAGATTTGTTATTATTTACGTTTTTCTGTTTCTCTTTATTCTTCCGTCCGGGTGACCGGTCCTGTTCGGCCAGTCAATGTCGGTCGCTACTATTCGCGTGCCCAGTGGTCTTCAACATAACTGGTCTTAACGCACAACAAGCAACTGGCTTAAATATTCCTGGACATTTATAAGGCTTTTGATTCAGTTTCCATTGAAATCCTGTCAGATAATCTGCAAAGATGTGGACCACTCGAAATTTCAAATATTTTTTTTGTACAATTTGTTGTCAGTAAAGAAAATAATCTTCGCACTTGCGGAACTGACAACTTCCAGAACAAGTTACATGGACCTGCTCCAAGGCGCAAGCCTCAGCCCCCTTCTTTATTACTTTAACGTCAAAGACATTGGCAATTATTTGGCAGAACAATGCACGCTTATTATGCACGGGAGAAGTTTGGAAGATGAATGAAAAAGTTGCCAATACCGTTGCTAGGAAGCTCTACCGGGATATGTTGACCAGATACAGTTGCTGTGTGGTGGATGACGAAACATACGTAAAAGCTGTCCTTCAACAAATGCCAGTAGTTCAATACCGGAAAAGATAAATTCAAAGTGGATGATCATTTCAAAGAGAAGAAAAAGTTCTTATTCGCATCAAAATACCTCATTTGGCAGGCTACACCTGTGGAAAGCGAACTGGAATGTTCGTCACAACCAACCCGGTAACAACTTGACAGCTCCAGAGTGAAGTCAATGTACCCCGTGGTTCACTGGTTCTGTCAAATCAAATGAAACCAAGAACAAATTATGAATTGAACGTCTTTCGTACATCGACTGTTATTTTCAAAGCTGTGGAGCACATATTCGTACTTGATGAATATAATGCTGACGATATGTTGTTGCTTTTCCTTAATGTTAAATGGTGGATATTTTTACCCTTTTCACAGAGAATATATTGGAGCATTGACACACTCGAGACTTAGACTACTAGCCAAATATTGAATAATTTAAAAATCGTAATAATAAAAACACTCCGAAATTTTTAGCACTTGCAAAATATCAGGAAGCTACACGGTAAATCTCAAGTATGCATTTATGACTTCAAAGTAGTCACTTTGCTTGAAGACTGGAACTATGCATAATTTGCCTAAAAAGGTTTTATGCAAAAATGCCTAAGGAGGTTATACGTCAGAAAGTGAATAAATTTTAGGAATTTTGTAGCATGTGGAAGAGATTAGAAACTATGCATTTTTAGAATGTGATTGTGCTTAGAAACTAGTCATTTTATGAAATGAAGATGAGATAAGAACTCAGCGCCAATATTTCAAAGGGCAGACCTGCTTTTTTTAATCAACGACATTCTCTATCGATTTCTCACAAAATTCCACAAATGCAAATCATATACACCGTAAGGTAGGAAAATGTTTCTTCTTGCAGTCGAGATTGTTGATTTGTAGGAGAAAGTTTTCATTTCCGAGAAAGCGATGGTTATAGTAATAGTTTATAGCAGATCCGCCCTTTTGAAATGTTGGCACTGAACTGGTCTTAGAAAATGGCTCTAGATACAGGTTTCAGTTTATTTAAAACCTTAAAATATATTTCATTTAAATAATTAATCTAATTAATATAAATGATCAATCTGAAACTGAATCAGCTTCGATTGATTCCGTAAATTTGGCGCACTTCAGGCTTACAGATTGCCTCGCACTGTGAGTTTTCGTTTTGAAACAGAAAACTTCGATGAAATCAGATATTTTAATTAATAGTGCAGGAATTGGAACGGAGAACACACTGAAGCATTTAAAAAACGTGTCGATGGCCTGCACCGAGCATGTTCCACATGGAATGATTTCTCCATCGATGAAGATCATGTACCGATCACCTTGCGATATCAAATGTGGGGCAACCTCTGAGTTGTGTGTTACATTGAACGCAGCGTACTTTGCCAGCTGTTCCGGTAGAGCAGAAGCGGTGTCCTGTGAATCAATAAATAATCTAATAATAATATTCATCAGAAATACACTGTAATGTGACGCAGCCAATTGGAAATATATAGAACTTTTAGTACCTCAATCCAACGAACTAATGGGGATGCTAACTCATCTTCTACACTAAGAGGCATGATAACTGGTTGCTTTTTCAATCCTCTACGGCTAAGCTGAGCCATAATGCGAAGACATCCTCGTAGATGATCTGCAACAAAAAATGGCTTTAAACTAGAGACAAATAACACGCCTTAAAAATACTCACCATCCTGAACCGATGTAAATGTGCCCCGCTCAAGCAGAAGAGCACGAGAAAATAATTGTCTTAAGTCAGATTGTCTGCTGTAATTTACATTCAACCGTTCGAAAGCTTTCTGAATCTGAAAAATGAGCAAATTAGAAAAACAGGCATTACCGAATACTGTAAATAATACCCACCATAACTCCGTTATACGATTTCAAATGTGGTAGAACATGCACTATTCCCACCACCGTTTTTTTGCTTTGGAGCAGCAGTTCATGCAATGGATGTGTTTCCGTCATCATTCTAACGATTGTGTTAAAATTTGCCGATGTTGAATCTTTTCTTCCGCACTCTTCAGCTAGTTCTATTATCTCTGATGGCACACTTTTAATTTCTTCAGGTTTTTTATTGCGTGTGAACTTACGTTCACCAGGTGCCAAGTTACTGGTAGCATTTCTGAGGTGCCTATGAATTATTCCAGAATGAGCATATCCTGGGCCTTTTCCAGAGTTCTTCCAAAAAAACAATCCAAAATCGGGAGCATTTTCGGCCGGTTTTGTAGCACTAAGAGACGGAAAGGTGGCAAGAATGTTTGCAGCTAAATCCGTTTTTTCCTGTGTAGTGGGGTATCTGTGAAATAAAAGCTTAAGAGAAATACTTTTCTTCCATATTTTTCTTGCTATTTACACCGAGATTTTTACTGCATTTTTATCAATGGTATAGGACCTATTTAAAACCTACTCTTGAATGATGGGAAATATAGGACTTTATGAAGTGTTCAGCTTGAATTCGGGATTATTTTGATTGGACGAGTCAACAAAATACTTACATTTTTTCGCTAAGCAATCTAGCTACTAAGTCGTTGCAAAGAATTCGGATCATTAGCAGCAATTCGTTATAGGTAGGAAGTAGATCAACGTTCAACTTCTTGTGCAAGACATTCCGGAATTTGGCGTTCCCACCCAGCAATTCCCGGATCTAAAATGAGTGGATTAAAGCAGGTAATTAATCAGATTTCAAATGTAACATCATTTTGCATACTCGGGTTGGTCCAATATCGATTTCTTTTCCGTTTCCACTTCTACAGACCATGTCTAAACTTTCTCCGAGGCCTGAAAGTTCACCGGATGCTGAAGATTTCATGGAAGATTGATTGCTTGAGCTTGCAGTTGGATCTTTAGCTTGCTGGATGAACCGACTTGTATCCTGAATGTTAAAGGATTGCCTGATACTTGCTGAAACCGCTAGGATGATTTTTGTGGCCCCATCTCCTTGATGCCAATGTTGGCAAGATCTGTATCCGTGATGTACAGCAGTGATTCATCGGTGAATTTTTGTGCTGAGCGAAAGAAAGAGAAAGTGTGAGCTCCTGCACATAACCGTCAATTTGGGCATCGCAGCCACTGATAGGGCACCGGATACCTTTATAATCTATATATTTATAAAAAATATAATAATAATTTATTAAAAATCACTTGCCTCGTAGCTTGTTCATGACAGTGGATTCAAGTTTGGCTTGCAATAACTCCATTTTTTCTTAACTTTGTTTTCAGCCAAAGCCAGTCAACTATCACCAACAGATATTTTCACTTTGTTGATTGTGTTGTTTTTATGCATTTTTCCTATCACCCTGGAATAAAAAAAGACTCAAAATTATTCATTTTTTGGGAATAAAAAGTAAGCATTTTTTGACGTACAGAGGATGTCCATTAAAATGCATAGAATGTAGTCAAAAAATGACTACCTCAGAATTACCGTGTAGCAAGCCGCAAATAAAATAGCAACCTACACGCTTAGATTGAAATATATAAAATTAGGTATTTATTTGGTCTAAAAATAGGTATTTTTACAATACCAAGTACCCAATACCCAGTAAATTGAAACGGTAATAAACAGTAATTTTACTAAAATTGAAGTTATGATCACCCGATATAGGACGTTATTATTAACCTAAATTTCAATAAATTGATAGTCACTGACGCAACGCGGTCGCCATATTTTTCTAAACGAAAACTTTTCATATTTTGCTTATTGATCTTTAAATAAACTGTTTGCTCATGTCCAATATTTGAAACAATAATGACGATTCCGATTAAAAATAGCCAGAAAGTTATGATCAATTGCATGATTTTGGATATTACGATGTTTACCTTATTTTAGCTTTAAGCCTAGTATGCAGCTGACAAGTAATAACTTGAAGTAATTTTTGGCTTTTTTAAAGAAGTAGTATTGATAACTGACTTCATTATGGGTGGAAACGTCAGTTTTCTTACGGAATAATCCAAAGGAATATTATTCCGGCAGGAAAAAGTGACAGCACCATTAAGATTACCTGGTCAGACATTACTAACGTTACGAAGTTTGTCCTCCTTTTCAGCTGCATACAAGGTAAGTAATTCGGAGAGTAAAAGCATTTCTTGACCATTACTTGTCCTATCCTAATGCACATTACTTTTGAGCTGCATACTAGCCTTTACTTAGATTCCTCCATACTAAATTAATATTTTATTTTTAATAAAAAAACATTTTTACTTTTAATAAAAATGAAAATTTCTAGGTTTTTTTTTCATTAGTGTGAATCTGCAGTTTCATATTCCATTCAGCGTTACGTTTTTCATTTAACTATTTGTAGAGCACTGTTGTATTTCTATCTGTACTAAAGAATCCACCAAAAGATTTATAATAGCGCTGTAATAAATGAAAGAGAGCGAGAGAAGGAAAGCCTCTCTCATTGTTAAAGTCGCCTTTTTGAAAAATTTGTTTCTCTATATGTGCCGAATTGTCGTAAAATTAAATTCAGGAAAATTTCATTGAAAAAAAAGCAAAAGGAAAATTTAATGATGTCAAAATAAGTCATAGTGTAACGGACACTATTTCGGTTATTTTACTCCAATCGTAATAAGTTCAGAACACAAATTCTCAAACCGACCTTACCGGAAATATTCTAAGTCCACGTAAACAATCTCCCTGAACTGTCAAAACTACATTGATGACGCCATCGTGCAATGATCTATACTTTTCAATATGAGACACTCTGTAACCTTCAGCACAATGGAAGGCCAGCGTAACAATATCTCTCGTTTCGCTTGCATGATGGATAGGAATTTACCGGATTTCGGTAAAATTTTACCGAAATCCGTAAAATCGGATTACCGAACGTTCAGCTGTTGAGAATTCGATAAAAATTTACAGATTTCTGTAAAATAATCTGAGTGTGTACAATTTGTAGATGGGTACGTGAAACTAAGCTCATCTGTCAAGATGCTCGGGGGTTGGTTTCAACAAGCACCATCAATGAACCTCCAAAAACTCTTTTGCGACTTTTCGAGCAGCACAATGAAAAATCACGATTTTGGCGGGATTTAGCTTCATTCCACTATTCTTTGTCTCAATCTGTCAAATTTGCCGAAAAACTCGGTTGACAAAAATAAATCCAATCATCAATAACCGAACATCGGTCTACTCAAATATTTTTCAGACCTTATCGAGTCAGCTAAAATTACCACGTTTTTCAGTATCGCGGAATTGACTCGAGGAGAAGCGTTTGACGTTCAAGAATAAAGACTGTATTCGATGAAATTTGGACACACAAAATAGGTCACCAACATTTTTCCTTGAGCCCGATTCTTTTCAAACTTTCTGGAAATAAAGTACTACTAAATGGTTAAGCTTTGACATCATTGGTTTATTGAACCTCTTCCCCCAACCCAAATGCCCACACCTTTGCCTTGACCACTTTCATCAAATTTTGGACAATGGGTCCTATCATTGACTTGCTTACTTACTTTGAACCACACTTTCTTCAGTTCAAGTTCATTTTCTATCAGTTTTGGAGTTTTAACGAGCTTTGCCTTCATGATTGCCCAAAAATTTTCAATTGGGCGAAGTTCCGATGTTTGGAGGGTTGACGTCTTTTGGTACAAAAACTACATTATTATCTTTGTACCAGTCTAAGACGGGCCGGGCATAGTGGCAAGATGCCAAATTCGGCCAAAACAGTTTCAGGCCATCGTGAGATCTCAAGAAGGGCAGAAGTCGTTTTTGGAGGCATTCGTCCTTGTAGATTTGTCCGTTGACGGTCCCAGAGGTGATGAAGGGCTGACTCATTTTGCCACATCCACAGATCGCTTGCCAGACAAGGATTTTTTTTGGCGAATTTCGACAGTTTCTTCTTCCGTACACTCTCCGGAACGGCCAACTTAGAGGTGGCGACGTAGTGTTCCTGTCCTGGCATTTGTTTGGTGTCGGCTTTAATGTAGGTCTCATCGTCCATCACAATGCAGAACGGTTTTGTGAGCCACTCCCTGTACAGTTTTCTTGCACGAGTTTTGGCCACCGAGTTCTGTTTATCGCTCCGGTTCGGTGCCTTCTGGACCTTGTACACATGTAATCCAGAACGTTTCATTGTTTTCTGCACAAAACAAACTGAAACTTTCGCCTTTTTCGCAACATCCCTGATCGAAATGTTGGGATAACGCTTAAATTGGTTCAATACCATCCTGGCCTTCTCCGGATTTGATGTGCCACGTTTTTGCCACTACCATTTTTCCGCTTGGTTGTCTTACGGTCCTTGAACGTTTTGATCACATGAGATACGGTTGAATGTGCGATTCCGAAGCTGTTTTCCGATCCATCGATGAGAAGCGTTTGGGTTTTCGAAGTGAGTGCCCAAAATTTGTTGGCGCACTATTTCTTCATTCGAAGCCATCACTGAAATCACTCGACCGATTTTCACGAAACTCATTACACAATTGACACAACACAATGAAATACATTCAGTTAAAATTTCAATAATTTTTACCCACACGCTAAAAGGTTACGAACAATTGCGTGTGTCCAAATTTCATCGAATACAGGCTTTATTCAGCAAATGCTCGGTTCAGTTTACCGAGTTTTCTTGGTTTTCGTGTACCAAACACTTGAATATTCCTGCTTTACCGTACTGTTCGGTTTCCTATTGATTTTTATCTGTCAAATATATCATATAATAACCGAAATTCGGGTGTCTCAAAAATAACCCGAGAACAGTATATATAAACGACTGATTCGGTTTCTTGTTGGTAACCGATGTGGTTCGGTAGAAAATTGAACCGACTTTGGTGTTATTTTCTAAGTGTGCAGGAAGACCAATGAAAAAATGCAGGATGTAAATGAAATGCGTAGGAAGTGCAGGGTGCAGACTCGAGAAATATGCGGGAAAAATCGGGAGTTTCAAAATGCATTCAATTTTTGTAGTATGGCAGTAATAATGCTCACAGCTTTTTCAAATTGATTATTTGAGTAGCGTTTTTGTCATCTATTTGGTCCAAATATTTCATTAGCGGCATGAAAAGGTGTTTTTCTGCAAATCCAGCGCATTGCTGAAGGACACGGCTCAGTGGTCCATGGATTGCCGGCTGTCAACTGGAAGGCATTCAAAGAATTGACTGGGAAATCAGGGATCTGCGAGTCACCCCTGGATTTGCAGTCCTCAACATTGGCTGCAGCTGGCACGTCGTTCACAATTCCTTCAAAGAGGGGCTAAGACACACAGATTGGCATGCGGATCATTTTTTGCTGCTTTGTTCAGCCCGTTCAAAAACATAACGCTTGGAAGACCTGGCTTCACGGCTGTGGCAGGTGAGGTTTCGCGCATGACCTAATTTTGTTTTTAATCCACTTGACCGGAACTCCTTGTGACTGAGGCATCTCCATTGTATTCATTACTGTAAATTCTATTGTAAATATATTGCCATTGCATGTTTTTTACAATATTTATTTCTTTTTATATGCTACACGAGATTCGCCAAGCTAGGGTGGTAACACTGTTGTCATTTATAAAATACCATAAAGTGTCATTTTATTTGTATAATAGACAAATATTTGTCACTGCAGTGAACATAAACATATTTTGTCTCTTAAAGTCTGAATTCCAAACGGAGCTTTTCGTCGGTATTCCGATTAAAAGTGTTCGTTGTTGTGGCTGATGCGGTAGAAGATAAGATACTGGTACCAAAGCGGAATTTTGTCATCAAGTCTGCAGCAATGGTCGAGTTTTTTCTCAAGGTATAGCAGACCTAATCTCTTACAGCTCTGTTTCTTTTTGACGATTCAACGGAACTACTTAGAGCCGCTATGGAGAAAATTGCTAAGCCGTCTGACAGTCAAAGCAACATCGGTCATTGAAACATCTGCTAGCCCTTAAGGCTCGAACGCAGTGATAACGGAAACGGAACGGCAACAGTAGCGGAACAGCCCTATCTGGCTAAACCTGATTGTCGAGTAGAAAACTGATTAGTTCCAAGTTGATTCCAATTGGACATATCGACGTCATTTGCGACAACTGTCAAACTTGCCGTTTCCGTTCCGTTTCCGTCCACATTACTTTTGGGCCTTTAATGAGGAAATCGCTTGTGCCTCTAAATCGACAATCAAGAAACCGAGAAAATTTGCAGAAATTTCCGACAAAGATGTTTTGACATTCCGCAACGACTGTCGATCTTTTTACTTGTTTTTTTTTTGTTTTTGTTTTTTGAAGAACCTATTCAACAAATCTCCTTTGACATACCCTTTAACGCGTTACGTCACCTGCATTAACCCTGATGTTATAACTCGCTTCACGGATATAGCTAAATAGCGAGAGTTTTCACTACATGAAATGTGCCTACTGGTGAACCAAAATGAAAAAAAAAATGGCAGCTCAGATAATTATCTACAAATTGCCAAAGAAGTTGAGATCACGAAGTCCTTGATACAATATGCACGCAACGCAAGTGCTTCATTTTTCAACCCGAAAAACAAATGCTTTACTATTTTTCTTCGATGTTTATGCTTCTAGAAACTTGAACGATCGATGATTTTATGGAAACGATCTTTTCGTTTGCAAAATGAGAAAACAAAGCAGAGTTACCACAATACGCAAAAGCCCGGTTTCCGTCTTCTATCTGTTATTTTTTTCCTTAAATGAAACAAGCCAGAATTTTAGATTGAACCTGCCAAGGATATTCAAAAAATTCAAAAACATCTTTTAATTCAATTTATATTTACTTATTTTCCCAGTCGAAAAATTGGTCAAAATTGCAGGAACAATTCAGGAAAATGCCAATAATTGTCAATCCAATAACTGATACAATATGTGCAAACTGAGATTAATACAAGAATAGAACTGCTTTGAAAGTTTGGTTGTTATACGATAAATACATGAGATTCTATAGTAAATTAACTGTGTTGCAATAATTTCGTTGTCGCCCTTTAGGCAAAAAAATGCTATATGAAGTTAGAATACATTGTTTCGTTTCGTAGTAATGTTTGTTTACGTTTATCAAAAATACGATCATAATAAACCAACAAGCGCTTCAAACTTATGTGTTCGAGTAGGATGAATTTCGAAACAGTACTACCCTACAATTATGTGGAGTCGATTTAACGGAAAATTTTCATTTCAAGTTTTCCTTTTCCATCAAGGGGACTTACGCGCTGTTACTAGCATCGACCGATTTCAATCACGTCCCTCGTGCTCCTTTAATGTCCAGTCATGAATGAAATATTCAATATTTTCATCCCACACTGGCCTCCATCCAGTGAACTATGCCGAGAATCAATCGATTTATATGAGAAGACAACTAGAAAGCGATTTGCAACGGTTGACGAATCGCTTGCCCAAGATCAGTCCATTTTCCAAACGGTAAATACATACTGCAGTCGCGCTCTGATATATCTCACGGAAGAGAAAACCTTCCGCTTCTATGCGCAAATGCCAGCTAGCGATGCAAAGTAGCATTAATATTCCGCAATTTTCTTCGTTGTCAAATCTGACCGTGCAATCGTTTTCGATCAATGAAATTTCGTTTAAATCCAAGCTGATTTTACGAAGCGAAGTATTTGTTATGCTGGTACTATCGTAAGAAATCAAGAATGGATTTGGAAAACAAAACAAGTTACGACACTGACTTAGTTCTTTATCAGCTATTACGCACTTACGAGTGCCCAATATGGATTAAAGTTGCCAAAATATTTGTCTTCCATCTATGATGTCTAGTAGGAATAAATTATAAATAGCTTTCCTTTTCTTGAAATAAAATCAGTAATCTTACTGTAGGGAATGTAACTGGACGGTGTGGAGGTCGAATCAAGTCTAGGAATAGTAACCCTAGTAAAAAGTGCATCCCCCCTCAATCCTGATTAGTGATACATACATTGTGCTGTATGCAAAAAGGAAAGACAGATTGGCTTATCTCCCCATGCCCTTTCGTAATTCATGACCCTCGATTATATAGCACATCTCGTTGTCTCTGCGGCTCCGCGGTGGCAACACACAGGAAATCTTCACATCGCGTGAATTAATAAATCGATGCTTGCGCGATAGTACAACCAATCACAAATTGATCACTGCGTCATAATTCACACTCTCTGCTGCATTTCACGTTTTCCAAGCTTGCGCATGTCCCATCCGAAATACATCAATACTGTGATCTTGCGGAGATCCTTACCATGGCGGATACTGTTAAGTGAATTTCAGCTCAGTTTTCGATTCAGTTGCAGCTCATCGTTCGTGGACATCCAACGATCTGGACTGGACCAACAGAAGCCCTCTTCGATAGCGAATAGTCAATCCGAGTATACGGAACACCTCGCTTACAAAGGATTCGCTCCTTCGTCAGTCATTAGCAGACCTCGATCCAGTTCAGACGTATCTCCAATCTCTACTGTTCGGCAATTGTTGAACTCGTTAGTGGAAAGTGTTGTCCCTGTTCAATCACCCGACGCGAACATGATCGGTACGGCTAAGATTCTGTCCGGCGTGGATATTGCCAAGTGAGTTATCGAAGGATTGAGTGCACGAGCTTGTATTAAAATTGTGACTTCAGTGATCATGGAATATTGAAATGATACCTTTTTGTTTTTCCTAATCAATCATTTGCAGAGAAATTCGTGACAAGTTGAAAAAAGATGTGAGTGACATGAGAAATAAAATTGCAACCCTTGTGCCGGGGCTGGCTATTGTGCAAGTTGGTGGACGCGAAGATTCGAACGTGTACATCCGCATGAAGATGAAAGCTGCCGAGGAGATTGGCATCTACGCGGAGCACATGCAACTGCCCAAGTCGACTACGCAAGATGAGCTGTTGGCCGTGGTGAGTGTTTGAGTTGAACATAGGCGAATCCGGTTGTGTAGTACCGGATATAAGTGAGGGCAATCTCATCACTCGCAATTAATTATACTCAAAATCGAAAGATTGGTGAAGAAGTGGAATAATTGTTATCAAACGTTAGAAAATATTATTACCGTTAATTCTGGTGAAATTGAGCAGTCGAGTGAAATTGATCAACTTACCAACTCATTTACAAACTTTGAATTTCTCAATTAGTTCTACTCATGCTATTTACTCTTAAGTCATTGAATTAGACAACGCTGGAATTTTTTTCAAAATCTAAACCAGTGTTGCACGGAAAGAAAAGCGTTCCCGAAAATGAAAACGGATTGTAAACTAGTTCACGTTTTCCGAATTTTTACCTAAATACGTGATCTAGTTCATGATTACGTGATTCAGTTCATAGGTGTATTTTTGCTTGTTCTAGAATTCATGACTACAGTTCACGGATCTGGGCAAGATTTTTTTTCCGTGTGTAAATAGTCATTCGAATCAGATGGATCGATTAACCGTTAAATGTTTTTGGAAAATAAATTTTAGAATATGTATGATATGGTATGATGTATTTGAGGGGCTTGATTACCGTAACACGGTAAGAAAAAATTAAATATTGATTGATTATCTTACCAATGATTACCGCAAGTGTTAGAAAATACAGCCAACTTCACTTAGACATAACTTTTTTGACGTCTAGTCACACGCGCAAGAATTAAAAGAATAAAATAAAAATTCTTGTAATGAACTGCCATGCTTTTGCCATGGCTTAGCTGCGTTGTTATGGACGTGAAAAAAAGTTTGCTTTGTTTTTTTTTCAGTGAAAACCATGTGCATTTTTATTATCATAATCTTAACCGCGGATAAAGGGCATCGCCAAATTCATGATTTCCGAATTCTGTGTTTGAGTTTCTACTGACTTTCAGAACTCACCATAAACAACTTAAAGAGCTCAAAAGAAAATCAACGTACATATGACCTAGTTCACGTCAGTTTGAATATTAACTTCTCAGTTCTGAAAAACGCTCGAACTTTTCTCTTGATTCCTTCTATAAGATACTGCAAAACTTTCTCCGTAAGTTTTCAGTGTGCTGCAGACCAAATTTTCTCAAAGTAGTCAACAGAGCTTGCTTCTCTTCCATCTTTCTATAGATGCCGACTAATTATTGCCCACTATCTTTCGATAGAACGCAGTTCAGGGCACTTTGGAGGACTTCGGCATTTGTTGACTAAATCGATTTTTTCCTTCTTGAGCATCTCCAACGTAGCAGAAGCGTAATGAGCAGACGCCAGATCCGACCAAAACAATGGAGGATCCGTATGCTTCCGGTAGATGGATAGAAGCCGTTATTTGATACACTCGTCTCTGTAATCTTCACCGTTGATTGTACTCGTTGTGAAATATGAAGAACTCGTCAAACCACAGGAGCAAATGGCGTGCAACACCAAAAACTTTTGCCCAATTTTTTCGGTTCGAATGTATCGCACATCACATCTGTCCTCTGCTCAGCGTTGAATAATTGCGGCCCCGGAAGTGTACTGGTATCCAATTTAACGTACGTCTCGTCGTCCATCAAAATGAACCGGTTCGGCTTTTGGTGGACAACGTCATACAAGTTCCGTGACTGTATTTTCGAAGATGCTTTCTATGAATCCGACCTTTTGGATGCGTTCTGCTTTTTGTAGGTTCTGATATTGTTACGCATTTTTTATATTCTGCACAATTCCGACGCCAATGTCCACGTTTTTGGCAATTCCACGAACGGAACACTGTTTATGCGATTTCAAAAGGCGTACCACTGCCAGCTCCTTTTTCTGGTCTGATGCTCCCTTTTTGCGTCCAGATTTCGGTAAATCTTTAAGAGAACACGTTTCTCCAACCATCTTCATATTATTGAAAACTGCTAGATTTAGTGCACTTCACGCTTTTTTCTCGAAACGACAACTTTTGGAAACCAGTTTTGCAGAGTTGATAAGCTGATCCGACCCATCGTCCCGAATGTCTCACTATTTTTTGCGATTTTCACCAAAGTAAACAATCTTTTTACACACTGAGCAAAAATTCACAATTTTTAAGTTTTATCCCTAGCCATTGAGTTCTTAACAGTTCATAGTCCAAACTGTTATATTCATAGAATTAGAGCACTGTCATATTGAAAATAAATTGAATAACGCGATGAACATTAACACTCACACCTCAAATGTTATAATTAGAGCAAAATGCTGTTTCACACACTGGTAGGACTAATCGAAGACAACACTTTCATCATTCGTCGTATTTTGAAAATCAGCCCCTGGAAAAAGAAAAATATCTGTATATGAATCTAACTAAGTCAAAATGACTGTACTGACACAGTACTGATCTAAACTCTTACATACATCCACATTTTTGTAAAGTATTCGATAGATTATAATTCTTTATGTATTTTCTAAGGACGATACATATATCTGGCGTTTTTCCTAGCTGATAGAATATTAATTTATTAGTTGGAATAGCACCTATGCAATTGTGGAATTCTTCAGTTCGCCAGTATTAGCACACGGCACTGAAGAAGTAGACTAAATACCTTATTGTAGACTTTATTGTAGACGAAATACCCGTATCTGTCAAGATAGGCAATACAGGTAGTTGGAATTAGATGGAAATTACTAATCTTTCTTCTCATTTTCCAGCCATCTTGTTTACTCTTCAATCTCTTGATTCAGCGTAGGGTGAAAATAGTAATATGAGATAAAATTTGAACAACTGTCCTATGTAAGATCGTAATTTTTCTTCAAAAAAGTTCAAGTAACTTTATAAGAGCTCACGGAAACCAAACTGGAGCATGAACTAGTTCAACTTTTTAGGATTTTTACATCGTTTTTTTTTTCGACGCTCCATATGGAAATCTCCTCTTCTTCTCCATATCGCGGATTGAAAGGTTCGGTCGGCGCTTGAACACATTGAACACCTTTCTTGCATTCACAGGATCAGCTGTATTCGTTTTCTGACCACCGCCGGGACGCCTGGGTCTCCTTGAATGACTTCACCACCCAGACCACCGTTGAATGATGGAATCCCAGGTGTTATCTGATCCATTTGTGAGACGTACTGGGATATTCCACGACGAATGCTCATAACTTTTTGGCGGATCTGCTCTTGTAGATAGATTCCATGCTATTCTATTTTAACCCCCCAACAGCCAGTTATTATAAACATCCTGGAATATTTGTAATATGTCAAACATATTAAAATAGCCAGGCCCACTGTCTAGCGTTGGAGGAAAGAAGATTAAAAAATAAGCGATAATTAAATTGTCCGTTTAATGAATAAATTAATCAACGAATATTTTAGAAGCACAAGAAAGCGGAAACGAGGATAACCGTCTTCCCGTCTAGATTTTATAGGTTTAGATGAATCGATGGGAGTGACATGGCTTAAAAGGTTGTCCTGACTTCTTTGAGAAAGACAAAGGAATTACCACCGTGTGTGTTCTGGATGATGAGTCTAGGTTCAAGCGCCGTTGTTGTTCACTCTCTGAACTGAGTAAAAGAGAATAACCCAGCTAACTTCGTGAAAATCGTTTTTTGTGACGAAGTTGAGAAGATTTATTTCAAACCATAGGTGAACTAGGGTAGGGAACGGCTTAAGCGCCCCGAGACCCTATTCCAAGCACGGGGTAAACGTTAACCTACAACGCTCATTTTTGCAGTATGGTGCTCCATGTAGTGAAGCACCATACTGCAAAAAATGAGCGTTGTAGGTTAACGTTTACCCCGTGCTTGGAATAGGGTCTTCGGGTGCTTAAGCCGTTTCCTACCCTACTTGGGATGAATGTTACTTCCTTGTATCCTGGATAAATGATTAATCCTGTATAAAAAGAAATGTAATCTCCTCTCAACTGTCTGAAAACCCTTTGAGGGTTTCGTTTTTTTTTTTAATTTAGCTCCTTTTATGTGCATCTAAGTAGACTTAAATTTAAAGTGTGTCCACGATGAAATTGCCACACACAAAATTGATTCGCAAAATTCGAGTTTTCATCCGATTGCCATCAAATTTTCAGGGATTGAGAAATAACTATTAAACTTCATTTTACCATTTTACTCGTATTTTATTAACAGTTCATACGCAAATGCCCCCATCTTGGCCTTAACCCCGGCCATAAGATTCTGCACAACCTGTGAATCAACCGTTTTTTGCATGTAAACCCATACTTTCTTCAGTTTCTCGACTGTCTTCACTACCTTAGCTCGTTTAAGAAGGTGCTGCTTCATAATCGCCCAGCACTTCTCGATGAGGCGGAGCTCCGGAGTGTTGGGAGGGTTGAACATTTTCGGCACGAAATTGACCTTATTGTCCGCATACCACTTCGTCCTTGGAGTAGTGGCATGAGGCCAAATCCGGCCAGAAGATTGTTGGGACGTTGTGGGCCTTCAGGAGAGGAAGCAGCCGCTTCTGGAGGCACTCTTTTATGTACACCTGTCCGTTCATCGTGTCCTGGGTCACGAAAAGGTGCACTCCGCTTCCCGCACGTGCAGATGGCTTGCCAAACCAGGAATTTCTTCGCAAATTTGGACATCTTCTGAGTGCGGACATGCTCCGGAACGCTGAACTTATCCTTGGCCGTGACAAACAGGTTGCCGGGGGTCTGTTTGAAGTCGGCCTTCACATATGTTTCGTCGTCCATGATGCAGCATTCAGCTTTCGTCAGCATGTTGAGGCACAACTTCCTGGCTACGGGTTTTGGCGGACTTGTTCTGCTTCGTCGCGATTAGGGGCCTTTTGTACCTTGAACGTTCTGAAGCCCAGCCTCAGTTTTGGCCTTCTGACAAACTGGCTTAGGTGCAGCTTCTTAGCCACATCCTGAACGGACGCGTTCGGATTTCAGGTTGAAGGCCCCAACTACGCGGTTGTGATTTTCGGTGCTGTACGGAACACTTTTTCCTTCACTTCTGGGCTTCCGATCGGTGGTCAACCGTTCCTCGAACCGCTTAATCACTCGCGACACCGTGGAATTCGCGATTCCCAACGTTTTAGCGATGGAACGATGCGAGAGATCCTTGTTCTCGTGATGAATGCGCAAGATTTTATCACGCACGAGCTGTTCTTTCGACTCCATTTCCGCGAGTTTTGATCACAGGACTTTAAAACTTGCAGGATGTAAATAATGCAGTATGAACTAAATCCACCCAAATTTTCATTAAATTCTACCCAACGGTTAAAAAGTTTGAGCAATTTCATAGTGTGGCAATTTCATCGTGGACACCCTTTACATGATTTTTTCAAAGATTGCAAATCGGCAGAACGCGCCCATACCAACAATCAAAATGCAACTAACGATTTGAAATTGGTTCATTGTTGTAGAACCTCTAGGTCCAAAGTACGCCTTGCAGTCTGCCCCTTGCAATAATTCTTGCGCTTTTTGGTACCTTCCGGAACTAATAACTTTGTTGTTGTTTTGACTCGCTATGTTATTTTGACGAAATATTTGAGGAGTGGTGTGAGTTACGTTATTAGGGTCGAATCATTAAGCTTGGGAACTAGTTAAGCTAGTGTTCGTGAGCCAGAAAAATTATTCGTTTTCTTCAGGACTATCCACCCGCTGCCCATACTTTATCGTCCTAAAACTGAAAATTTTATTCATGAATGTGGCGAATCTACTTTATCGATTCTTAATGTAAACGAAAAACTAATTCCACCGTCAGAATTCAAACCTAGTGTTGGACGTGAAGAGCTCGTGATAGTACATGGGTGGGTGTACTAACTACGCTATTGTTATTCTTGAATAGATTCTTGATTAATGAAACTTTTGAATAGAGACGAAACAACGCTTTCTAATAGCGAATTCGTTTTTGATTCAGTTCCAAACTGGATCGGGTATTTTGTGTGTTAAACATCAGTGTATACGGTTTTATTTGTAAGTTCGCGAATCGCAGGTTGAAACTAGTTCCAACCTAGGTTCAAAAACGAATTCGATATAAGTTCATGACTCACATCTGTCATTTCAAACATGAAATCGTGAATAAGAGTCATGAATTCATAAAAATAAGGTAAGAGTTTGTTTCATGATTTTTTATTCATTAAAACAGAAAGGAATTTGTTTCGTGCATTTGGAAGAAGAAAAGTATCCGATATAATTGGAGGCTTTCATGGGAAGCCTTGTGCCACGAAAAACGTATGGAAGACGTAAAACAGTTAGGCCCTAATGAAAAATCTTTATCGACTTGACAGATTGTGTTGAAATTGTAAACATATACTTTAAGCTAGTTTAAGTCAAACTTTCATCCATTTTTACCCACAAACTAAAAATGTACAAGCTAATCATTGTGTCTCATTTATGATGCGAAATAATATCCTGTGATGCAAAATCACATCAAGAGCTGAAACATAGGTTATGTGGATTTGATTTTAAAGATTAAAACATCTTTAATTACACAAATGCATGTCTAATATGTACGACTTGTACTGCCAGCAATGTTTACAGCTGCACAGTCTTGCCACCGAAAGACGTTTAAGCAAGAACAAAATTAATCGATAACTTTAGGTAAATATTCAAACTAAAATCGCTTGCTCACTAGCGCCGCGTAGTTCGCTTATTCGAGGTGCCCACCGATGTGGCGAAGTAGCTGCATCGGCTAGCATGTTAAAATATCATGCCAATGTTCGCCTAACGCCACCCGATATGGACTTATCTTTCTAAACCCTACATTTCCGAAGCCATGGCGTCGTTCGCTGTATTGATGGTGTCAACAAAACTGTCCGCGTCGATGAGCCATTCATGTATATCCCCATAATCCAAACCTTGCAGCTATTATTTCGGAATCCTGAGACTAGGTCTCTTCAGACGCTTGAGAATATAGCTCATCTTTCACACTTTCGCTAAATACGTTTAACTTAAAAGCAGGAAATTCAGTCATTTTTGGTAGCTATCGTGCTTCCAATTCACAGTTTTTTTACTGTAAATTTAACTGAACTTCCGTGTCGCTTACTGAGTGTTTCAGTATTTTTCAACAGTTCAGAGCTCGCGACTAGTTTGACGTTCGTTCAGTAGAGAATCTTTAACTGAACTGCCTACTGAGCACTATAGCTGTTTTAAATTCAGTAAAATGTTGCTACTGAGTGCACAGTCTACTCATGAATAAGTATGAACGCAAAACATTCTTTAAATGAGTAATCTTCTTGGAAATTCCAGTTTGGTGGTGTCAAGGAAAAACTGCGGACATTCGGTCATGGAGAGGAAATGGAATTGAAACCTAACCATAATTTTTACACTTTGATTGTTGTTTTTTGTGCGGACGTAACGAAGTTTGATGAAGTAATGCAGAAACAGATAATTTCTCATCTCCATGCGAAGCTCTAGGAGTGGACGGTATGTAATTTATTTCTAGAACGAATGGAAATGAAGAGAAAGGGTATTGATAGCGTAACGGCAGGCTTTGAAATTCACAAGATGCAGAATTTGAAAAAACGAGCGGGAAGGCGTTGAACGGTAGTATCTGATAACCCTTTACCAAGCTACCCAATGCTGGACAGGCCAGAAGGAGAGCTTCCACAATCTGCTTCTGAAGACAATCCTTCATAATTTTTAGTTTGCCTTCCTGAAAAGATTGAACAGGATTTGACTAAAAATTTGAATTTTAAATTTTTGGCGACCATTTTTGTGCGTCTCATTTTTTTCGAGTACAGTCTTTAATATCCCTTTTTATTCAGTTGAGAAAAGCGGTGACACATTTTGTATTTTTACAATAACCATTTTCAACACTTCTTCTATTCCTTTCTTGAATACTCTTCTGTTGCCATCCCAGTCCAAGCTGATTCAATTTGGCTATCAAATTCAGCATATAATTACAAAAAGTCACCTGCATATTTCAGTGCATTTTGTACTGTCAACCACCACACTTCTCATTGATCAACAAGTAGACGCACAAAAATCTTAATGACGCTAGTACACAGACTAAATACCGATGCGCAATGCTAATTTCGCACCTCTCCGAAGCATGACTGAAAACATAAAACAAACACGTGCATGTGCATCAACACTGCTCCACATATCATTCACACGTAGCCACATCCCGCTCGTCATCTGTCCTCAGCTATGCTACTTTATTAATCAAACGATGCTCACAACTCCGGAACATTGCACGTACATGTAAGGGGTCGAGTGTGGTCGTTCAATTGCAACAAAATTGTAAGTTATTTAATTGATCCACAAATGTGGGTGGGATAAGCTGAAAGCCAAAGTGCTCAATCGTCTCACTAGTTTTCGTGCAACAGGATATTTATGGTGACAGCATCAGTTAACCAGTGATGATTTATGCGCTAGGGTTGAGCAAACATGCCGCCAAACAGCTGCCCTACATGCAAAGTGATGTTTCTTGATCAGATACAAATTAGACAAATTCCTTGATGTATATCCGTTTTAGTAAACGTTAAAATTTATTTGTGGTTTTAATTCATATCGAATTTTACAGATTAAGCGGCTCAATGAAGATCCCAACTTCCACGGTATCATCGTGCAGATGCCACTGGAATCGGACAGTCCGATCGATTCGCATCTGATCACTGACGCCGTCTCTCCCGATAAGGATGTCGATGGGTAAAGTTTTCGATCACATAATAAAGCATAATAATGCATAACGTATTCAATATCGTTTGTAAGGCTCAACACAATGAACGAAGGTCGTGTCGCTGTGGGAGATTTGAGTGGATTCTTACCGTGCACCCCAAATGGTTGCATGGAACTGATCAAACGAAGTGGAGTTCCCATAGCAGGATCGCACGCAGTCATCATCGGGCGCAGTAAGATCGTGGGCACTCCCATGTCCGAGTTGCTAAAGTGGCACGATGCAACGGTAACGATTTGCCATTCCAAAACGAAAAATATGAACATGACGGTAAATGTACAGCAGATTTGTTATGCTGCCAGTGACTAAACATTTGTTTGAATTCTAGATCAAAAAAGCTGACATCTTGGTGGTGGCCGTTGGTAAACCAGAAATGATTCGTGGTGCCTGGATTAAACCAAGTGCTGTTGTTATCGATTGCGGCATCAATTCCATCCCAGGTAAAATCATTTGCATAGAAACTCGTTGCTAGGGATTTATTTGTTTACGTCCATGGCTTGCCATGAAGATGAGTCAAAAGATTATCAAGAGCCGGCAGAAAATAGCAACAACGATTATGTGGACGTAACAAACAGGAGTACCCTGTCATTATCAACTACATATGGGAGTGTTTGGTTGTGTTTGCTGGACATTGAAAATGCCTACTCAACAGATAAGCACTAGCTGGTGTTTGTTGTGATGCTTGATCTGAAAAAAATGAGTTAAGGTCTACAGACTACCGCCAAGGATAAACATGGTGCAGTGTTATGACCACAACTCAACTCAATTTTTTTATATGGAGCATGTTCTAGAAAAACTAGAATGATACTGGCCACTGTTAGTAGGAGATTTGTAGGAGATAACACGAATTAATAATATGTTTATTTTGAAACCACTTAATATGTTAATTTGTTACGCAGATGAAGGATAATGCCAAAAACCTTACTTCAAATTTAATTTAAAACCTCTTACCTACGATATACTATATTAACAACATAAGTCACTTCCTTTTTACACATATACATGTTAGGCGACCCGTGTTGACCTGCCAACAGAACCGTCTGGTGATAAAAAAGGCAATCAAAATATATTTTACCGTTCCATTTTGTTAATTCATTCAACCGTGTATCAACGGAAAAAACTAAATAACTTTTTTATAAGTATTGTTTACTCACACAGAGAATGGTTTGGTAGTCGATTTTACTATTATTGGAGATTAGGATGACTAGGGCAAAATAATGGTTTCTCACTTGCTTCCACTCAGTTGCCCCATGTAAACGGCGCATTACAGTTTGGTTAGATCTACTCAGGGGGTGAGTAACTCTGCCACGTTGTGTTTGTGATCGTGTACGAATGTGTTTCTGGGGTAGCAGAAGGTGTGTTTGTGCTTTCACAAACTACAATCGAAAATTTATGCTTTTTGTCAACCATGGACGGTTAAGACGTTGAATACACGCTCATTTATGCATTATCTGAATTACATTACTGTAAGCGAGAGGGATACAAAAACAAACAATCGATTTGTGTAAGTGTTGCCAGATATGCATTTATATTTATTGTGGTTGCGAGTGTGTTTGAAGTGTGGCTAATTGTGTTTTTGAGAGTGTTAACACAAGGTTGCAGAGTTATTTTGCCCCTGGATCTACTCAATATTATAAGATGTGGTTTTTATGAAAATTGGGTAAAATATTTAAATAAGCGTTTTCTGTTTTATTCTCTTCAAAAATATGAACTAGCCATAATGTTCATCCTCTCATTTATTTATAAATTCATTCATAAATACACACATACATATTTACATACAGCAAGAGAGTTGGCAAGATAGGAGCTCAATCCCTGCACGGCATCCACCAGCGAGATCAACAGGGTCTGCTGGAAGCGGTTGGTTAGCTTTCGCTGATCACCATGTCGCGTTCGGAAGCTTCGTTGGATGAGTTTGCTAAGATATCCAGATAGTATTCTGATTAGGCAGGCATTTGGCCATCATCGGTGCGACTAAACCCGAGATGATCAGGATGCATTCCTTTGCCTTTGCGACAAGCTGTGAATCGTTGCACCCTTTCAGAGAAAGAATAGTAAACAAAAACTCCGTTGCCATGTCCGACTTCTGTTTTAAACACATTGCACAAAATTACATGAATTCTAAAGGACGAATCACTATATTAACATAAATATTTCCCTGTAGAACTTTAACAAAAGTACAAACATGTGTCCATTGTTCAAACAGTAGAACAGATTTACGAATAATAGAGTGAGATTCATCTACTTTCATAAATCGCCTTTCCCATGGTTTGACATTTCAGCCTGTTTTATGAAAATGGGTACAAGTTACTCAATTTTGGGTAAATCCGAACGAGCGTGTAAGGAAACGGTTTGTATTAAATAACAATCACAGCGACTGAATTAGTTCCGCCAACAGAAACAACAACATCATCTTGGGCTGCTTTTCAGTAAAAGTGGCCAACACCAGATTGCCAAGTATGATTTAAATTCGGTTTCAATTTCGTTGAGTTAGGGCCAAGAACAAATTTTTCTTCAAAACCCGTGAACTATCAACAAAAGAACAGCTGTTGGCAGCTAAGATCAAAAAACTTTAGTGGTTCTTTTTTTCAATGCATGAATTGAGGATCATTTTGAGGTCAACATTTTATCCAATTGGATCAAAGTATCTCTACTCTGTATGTAATATTTGCAAATCATTCTATGGTTATCAAAAATAATAATTGCAAGCCGTAAATCTCGCTTTCCTTCAAACCGACGACCCTTTTCCTATCCTGTTTGAGTTGCAGCAAACCATAGTTGCGTGTTGCTTTTGACATGAAATTCGCAGCTGGTAACAAGGGATCGTCCATTAATTATCCATTAATTATGTCACGCAGAAAAATGACTTTTTATAAACTTCCCCTCTTGTTCTTCATTTTAAACCGTTTCGCTGCAGCCACGATATTAACTGCGTCACCGCTCTTTTGGCCACCTTCACCGTGTCTTCTTCGCCACACATTCGGTCGACTATGTTGCCAATTTCTCAGCGACTAGGCTCTACCAGTTTAACGGATACCCCACGTGCCTCTTCTGTGGTAGCACTCGCAATCCTCTTCTTCTGCAATTCGGATTGGAATCATTCCGGAGATGACGCCGACCGTTTCCTGCTATATGCTTCGGCAAGTGCTTGTCACTTTCATGCTCATCACGCGATACGTGCTGTTCAGCCGCGTCTGATTCTTCTTTACCCAGGTTGGTTCATTATACCTGAGAAGCTTTGCAAGGAGCCTCTTCTTACTGCTGCTTATCGCCGAATTGTTCGGCATGATTCTGGTCAACGCTTTGATCGATCACGCTTTTTCGTAGGCATTATCGACGTGGCTATTGAAGCTCAACCGATCGTCAATCGTCACCGCTAGATGCTTTTGCTCTCATTTTCAGTCGATGCTATATTTCCAACTGTTACTTTTACCTGTTGTATAGCCTAACGGTTGCTAATCATCAAAACTTCGATTTTGTGATGCGCTAACCTTAGCTTCATCTTTCGCATCCAATCTTCCTCCATTTCTATCGCCTCCATGGTAAGTACTTCGACCTCCTCTCATGATTCACGCCTCTGGAAAGGTGCAACTTTAAAACTCCATGGTACAAAGTATTGCAGAGTGTCGGGCAGAGAATAGATCCCAGGTCAGAGTCCGTTTCTAAAAGAAGCTCCTCAGGATTCGGCAATCGGCGATCGCTTTCGAGCTTGAACTGTTGAATGCATACTTTACATTCAAGGTTACCAGGGCGCAGTAATGATTACTGAAATGTCTTCCAAATGCTTATTAAATGAAATTATTTAACATAACCTCAGTCAGTGGTTGCTGCGATTGCTCGGAATGGAACATCTCCCCCCTGAAGCCATCCAGTACGACAGGAACCTTGCTGGAAAACGGATTTGTCGTTCGGACCGGACTGGGGCACTGGATCTGACGGTGGTAGATCATCTTCTTCATTGCTGTCGTCCGAGAAGTACTGCGAGTCAGTTTCCAGTTCATCTTACGGTGCCGGAATTGCTCCCACTGCTAAAACGGCTGGAGTTGGTATGTCTAGGCCAAATCCGTCGACGAATACGGACAATGGACTTGGACCATGGCTTGCAGTTGGATCTGGAACAACATTGACCAAACATTGCTTCAATTGGTTGGTGTGTGAACGTATCAGCCGTTGTCGATCTTGCAGGAACACGTTGTAGTTTACTCTTCCGATGCGCCCGATGGCCGTAGCGGCTTTCCAATGCCTACAGAACTTAGGCATACAAGGAATCACCGGAAGCGAATTGTCCCGAAACTGCTCCGTGCTTCTTGTTCAATCGTTCGTTTTGCTGTGCTGCTTTTGCTTGAGGAGCTGGAATGCCTGGTAGTAACATAACAGTCCAGATTGGTCGTCCGAACATCTCTTCTGCTGGGAATTTGTCACCGAGGTCAGCTGTTGGCGTTGTCCTGTAGACTTGCAAAAACGTTTGTAATGCTTCCTCCAGTGTCTTTCCTCCCGATCGAATTTTCCGCAGGGTGGAAATTTCAGAGAATCCACGAACCTTTCTGCTAATCCATTTGACTGTGGATGGTAAGGTGCGGTGCGTACGTGGTGAATACCTTGTTTTTCGGAGAAAGTCTGGAACTCGTGGCTGGTGAATTTGGTACCATTATCCGAGACAATGGTTTCTGGTACGCCAAACGTTACAAATGCTTGAGATAGTACACAGAAAAAAATAATTAGTTTTAACAGGCACGTAAAATTTCCCCGCGTTTAATTCCAAGCCAAAGGAGGCGAAAACAACGCAATTGGTTGTAGTCTTTGATGCGTCATACCACAATGTTTTCAATCTTTCATACAACAGGCTTGATTCAGGCGTTATCTGGCTTAAATTTACATAAAATATCCAAGTATTTTCTGCCAAATCTAGCATTCCCTTTATGTGTATTAGATAACGCAGAAAATTCAATGTTTCTTTTTATCTGTGTAGCTTCGTGGTGCTCTTCTCGTTGTAGACTTGGTGTACGGATCGACTACCACCAGGAAGTATACGCCATCCACAGGTCCAGCACATAATCCACGTGAATGCGTGACCACGGCTTGAAAGGAATCGCCCAAGACTCCAGGGTTGTCTTGACGGGTGCTTTTCCAGCAGTGCAGTGTCGGACGAATTCCTCGATGTAGTTATCGATTCCTAGTTCAAGATCATACTTACCAGATTTCAGGGCTGAACTTCCCCAAAAACCAGGAGAGGACTTATCAGAGCTTCAGGACGAAATGGAGGGAAGAGGACTTCTCTGATGTCAGGAACTTCTCAGAGGCTTTGGAGTTCTTCCCAGAAAATCAAGATTGAACATTTAAGATATTCAAAAAAAACACTTTTTTTAGACGGGAACTAACCAGGAAGGTCAGTACCTTTAATTTCTCAAAATATCAGGAAAAACATTCCTCAGGAAGTGCTAGGCAGATTTTGCAAAGCTCAGAGGAGAAAAATTTCTCAAAATTCTTTAGTGAGAACAGAATTAATCTTTCCAAGAGCATTGGGGGTTATTCTCTCTAATTTGAGCACGAATTTTCCAATAGTTTCAGAACAAACTTCCTCAGAGTTATGGAGAAAACTTCCCAAAAGTTCAGAAGTCCAGGAAGTAACTTCAAGAATAAATTTAAGGGAATTTTCCTACAAATTTCGGAGACGGCTTTCCCAAAGTTTCAATAAAAAATTCCTCGCAGTTCAGGATGGGACCAATCAGAAGTTTGGAAAGAATAAGCTCAAGAAAAAACTCCCCCGAATTTCAGAAAGAAATTTACCAGAAAGGGCACTACCTGTAGGATCAAGAACGTTTTTTTTTCAAAAATTCAGTAAAGAATTCCTCAGAAGTACATAAGAGGACTTCTCAGAAGTTCCGAAGCAACCAAAAGTTTAGTTGTAACTACTCATAAGTGCTAGAGAGCGTCCCTAAAGTTTCGAATCGAACATTCCAGCATTTCAGAATGAGAACTTCGCGAAATTCGGAAAATCCCAGATGTTCAGGTAGATACTTTTGATATAATCAGGAAGAAACTACCCAGAAGTGGATAGTTTCTTCCTGATTGGGAGCTTTCTTGTAGTTCAAGCAGGAACTTCTCAGTTCAGAAAAGAACTCCTCATGAGTTCAGGAAGAAACTTTTTACATTTTTAGGAAGATTTTTCAAGAAATTTCAGAGAGTAATTCCCCAAAGTTTTGCGGAAATTTTCCTCGCAGTTCAGGATGGGACTTATCAGAAGTTTAGAAAGTAACTATCTTCAGGAAAAAACTTTCCAAATGTTTCTGAAGGGTAAGCTTGGGTTCTTAAATGTGAATTTCGAAGAAAATAAGAAGTTACTGCCAGGAAGTTCATGAGATATTTTGTCTGAAGTTCAGGAGGAAACATAGTATCCAAGTCCATACAATTCAAGAAAAAGATGCAGAAACGTTTACATTATCACACAAATAGCGAAAATGACATAACTCGCTCTCTTATTACGTCTTCTCGTTGAAAGAAGTCTAATTTTGTAAAAAAAAAAAATTACAGACTTTTATAGACATTCCCAGACATTTCAAATTTTTATCACAGATGTTTGAAAAAAATATCTGGCATCCCTGATCACCACCGCGTCGCGATTCACCGGGATAATTGAGTTGACCATATTATTCAGCCGCTGCCGCTGCGTCATTGCCTGCAGCTCCGAAACCAGTGGACGCGACTTCCGCTTCCTGTCATGTATGTTCACGTTCACCAGGTACTTTTTCACTGTTTGGTCGGTTGAACCGACTCCCAGCCAAGCGCACGCAGCGATGTAGCCACTTTTCCCTCGGTCTTCCTTTTCAGCATCCTTTGAAGCTTCTTGTCGCTCAGGGTCGTCGGCCGTCCGGAGCAGAACTTTCTTTCGATGCTCTGATTGTAGTCTAATAGCGCCAATCACGGTTAGAGTTCGACTAATAGAGCTGTCAAATTTTGTCTGCTGACTCATGGGTAGCTATGATTGATGATGCATGGGTAGTTTCGTCAGTGCGAGTGAAGGTAAACCCATGAAAAATCGGCAATTTTTGTCCATTTTTTTCGATGCAAACATTAGAACCAGGAGAATCGCTTTCAAGTTCACCATTTCAACACACTTTCCAACCACTTCTCAGACAGGAAATAACAGTTTGATTTCCGCTGTACCTGAATTTCAATGCGTTAAATGGTAAGCTTGAATTCTATAACATTGTTTGAATAACAAACAAAACAAATAAAGTATTTTAATTTATTTTATATACATTCTTTTGCTTATGGTTTTATTTAGAGATTCTGACAACAAACAAAGTTGCGTAAAGAAAATCTGAAAATACTTCTTCTGTATTGAATCAAAATCAAATTAAAAATGAATTAAAATTGAACTAAAATTAAATTTAAATTAAACTAGAATAAAATTCATTAAAATTAACTTAAAATTTAATTAATTAATAATTAAATTCAATTCAATTAAATCGCCTTTCTGGTTTCTTTCGGTCCGGGGACCATTCACGCGGCATGTCGGTTTCTTCCGGCGACGAACTTTGTTCTTTATAATTATTAAAATAAATTTGTTATCAGTTAATTATTCCGAAACCTCTTTACTTTTCAAATGGATACTGACCCGATAGCTATTGGTAAAGATTAAAGGAAAGAAGAAGAAGCAGGGCATCAATTTTTATCAATTTTATATCTGCTAGACCCTATAGTGAACATGGAATCAACGTACGATCGTAATTGAGCTGCGTTTAATCAGTTAATGTTCCTGTTCTACACCCCGAAGCCATACTAATTAGTGTATATATAGAACGACAACAACAGAAACGCATACGCTTGTGACAATCTGCAGGAAAGCAAGAATAAGGAGCAGAGCAGGAGATAACAAAAACTTTGTTATCAATGCTTTTGTATACCAATTTACTACGACTTTCTTTTTCAACACTGAGCATTCCTTTTGAAATAAAATAAAAATATTTTTAAGGTGAAGGTCGCTACAATCCAAAAAAAACGTCATCATGGTCGATTGGCTTCGCCACTTGGAACTTTCGAATGTACACAGCTAAACATGTCAAATTTTGACAGGATGCAAATTTGGCTTTTAAAATGTTTGTAGTTTCTATGATTTGTGCTTTCGGTCATTTTTGTATTCTATAAACATAAACATTGTATAAACATTGAACTCATTGGTTTTGGGTAACTTCCAAAATCTTCATAAATACAGTCGTTTATTTAGCCAATATGCCATTCTATGAAACCGACCCTATTGCTACAAGATTGTTTTGCCGTTCCGGTTAATCTAATATATTTCGTTCTTTCTTATCGTTTCACCTCTGATGCTCGCATACACACTCGGACACGCTGGAAACCAGATCCGACAAAGAAGAGTGGCCAACGGTTGGTGGGGGATGTGAAGTACGACGAAGCCCTGGTAGTGGCATCGCATGTCACCCCAGTACCGGGTGGCGTTGGCCCGATGACCGTGGCAATGCTGATGCAAAACACAGTTCAGTCTGCTCAGAGAGTAGCCAAGAGATTGATCGATATGGAGTTCCGCTGGACGATCAAAACGCTGCCGTTGAAACCGCTGGAGCAGGTACCGAGGTGAGTACGCAGGACTTACAGATGTGCGTTGTCAATCGTGACGGGTTGTGCGATGAGTGTAATTAATGTGTAACGAGACCATTAAATCAAGTGATGTCGTCTTCGTATTATATTATGCATGTCATGCAAGATAATTGGGTGAAAAGTGGTTAAGTGGAAATATTAAGTTAAAATGAGTTGCATATTCGGATCAGTTCGTTTAATGAAATTTATTATTCAAGTGAAGTGTTCCTGGCATTAAAGTACGTAAATCTTTAAGGATATAATATTGCTGATTGCAGTTAAAAATGGACTCGAACAAAAACAGAAAAAGTGTCTTCAGTGAACTTATGCCTTTCGGCATAAAGGATAAGTGCACCGAAGACAACAAAACGATTTCACGTAAACGTGCACTTTTATCACACTTTAAAATGCGCAAAAAGCACTTCTAGAGTCCAATCACAACTGCAACCAGCAATATCCGGAGTTATATGATAGTTGCTGCTATCAATAACTGTCAGTTATTTATAAAAATATAAATAGCCATTTTTTGCGAATGGAAACTGATTTCTACAAACACGCTAAATAAAAAATTAGGTTATTTTTTTAAAAACTTTTTTTGGAAATAACGTGTGCTTTAATTAAAACGGAGAGTTTGATTGTGATATTCAGTTTGGAAGCGCTCAGAGTTAATCCGAAACGAAGGCGCGAATTGAAATGTTTTTTTTTAATTTAGACCCTGAACACAAAACTGATACTTTGTGAAAAAGTTTACTAAGTTTATTTGTGATTTCATTCGTGAGAAGTTGACGTTTTCTTCTTGTTTTTGGGTAATTTAAGGAATCGAATCCTTAAATTACCCAGTTCGAACTATTTTATTGACTTCCGATAATTTAATTGCTCTTTATGCTAAAAGCAAATACCTCCTGGGCAGGTATGGGCAACTAATAAAAAAATATGTATTTCTCAAAAGGCATGGTTAACGAATATTTTACATAATCATTGGTTACTCCGTTTCATAATTCTCCCTTGATCTAAAACTTTTTAATTAGTCTTCATCGCTTATAGTGAAGCTAATTAGACTACTGGGATCGCCTTGGTGATAGCAATTTCCTCGCCATCTTGACGTGCTGAACCGCAATGATACTGCAATTTCCAACTTCTCTCGCACAAAGTAATGCGAGGTATCAATGTGCTTGCTGCGAGGTAAATATCCGACTTCCTTGTTCGCCAAACGTGCAACACTTCGGTCTGCGCTACAATTTCAGGGTTTTGAACCCTACAAAAATTGGGCGACTAAAAATTCCGTGTTCCGAGTTTCCAAACGCACTGTTTTCGAAGCCTGGTCTATGTCGATTGTTTCGGTCCATAAAAACATTGCTTGCTTCCGTGATTTGTTGTTTTAACGGCTGACTTGTAATGTCTGCACTAAACCCCGTCGGTGGACTATCGTGAACAGCACTGTTTTGCATCCCACTGGCATGGACAACAGACTCTTTGAAGAGAGCATACACGAAAAAAAACCGTGATCTGCAGTCATGAACTCTAGAACAAGCCAAAACTAAATTACGTAAACGGGAACTAAATCACGTTTTTAGGTAAGAATTCTGAAAACGTGAACTAGTTCATGGTCCGTTTTCATGTATGGAAACGCTTTTGTTTCTGTTTATGAGCAACGTTCTGACCGGGTTGGATACGCGATCTTTCGAGTGTGAGCCTTAGCAAATTAACTTCTGAAGAACATTCCACAAGATTTCCTGCTAATTTTATTTTACAATCTGCAGAAGGGTGTAATCTATCCCAGTTATTGTACGGGAACAAAATAGATTGAGTTTTGTTATTATTAATTTTAACTTTCCAGACTATAGTTCGTTATAGTATTCAAACCGTTTTGTAGCTGCCTCTACCTCTAGTATTTTTTTTTACGGCAATCATGTCGGATCTCGCACCGTCAAAGCGAGGGCATGCGAAGAACACATGTTCCGCAGTTTCTTTGACTCCTGCGCACTCGCTGCATGTGCGGACCGGGAAGTCTGGGACGCGGTATGCGTAGCAGCCTCCCAAATTGTCCTTGATCTCCAACAAAAATGACGAAACGACCAAAGGCAGGTCGCAGGGACCACCTAACTACTAAAGCCCTAAGTAGTTAGATATAGTGGGTGCTTAACAAGCACAATAGCCTTCTCCCCGAAGTAATACCGAAAGGGTCCAGTGCTTAAGGCACGGGTGGGTTTTTAGTGGGTCGAGAAGTTGGCACCCTAATCCCCACACCCTGAATTCTTCAGGTGTCTGGTTGCAGATTTTCCATTCCGTCTAAAAATATTAAAAAAAGACGTTCGGTCCTGGTACATCATCTGGACCAAATAATCCGGAGTCGTGTCGTGACCGCTTACGGCAATCGTGCCGGATTTCGCGCCGTCGAAGCAAGGACATGCAAAGAACACATGTTCCGCAGTTTCCTCGACTCCCGCGCACTCGCTGCATGCGGAGGACTGTGCATGCCCATATTTGTGCAGGTATTGTCTAAAACAGCCGTGGCCAGACAATATCTGCGTTAAGTGAAAGTTCAATTGACCGTGTCGCCTGCCAACCCCCCGATTCATTCCGGGATTAGTCGGTGGGTCCACCGACCTTTGGTGAAGTTGTTCCATTCCCTTTGCCACTTAACCATGGATGCGGGGCTAGTGGTCTTCCGAATACCTCTTATTCCACGTTGTTCGAAGCACCCTACGTCCTCTTTTATGACCATGCTTATTGGCATCATCCCCGCTAGGACGCAGACCGCGTCGCGTGATCCCGTTCGGTATGCACTTACCACTCTTAGGCACATAAGCCTGTGCGTACTCTCTAGCTTACTAACGTAGCTCTTGGTACTCAAGGCGGTGATCCATGCCGGCCCGCTGTACCTAAGTATGGACAGGGCGACACTGGCCAGGAGTTTACGCTCACTCCCTTGCACCGCCGAATTATTCGACATTATGCGGGATAATGCCGATATAGCCATAAAGGCTTTCTTGCAGGCGTAATCGACGTGACTGACAAAGGACAGCTTATCGTCGATCATTACCCCAAGATACCTCAAGAACCTCTTCGATTCCACTGTGCAGTTACCTGTACTGATCGTCGTATTTTGCTCCGATTTCCGATTATTCATCACCGTGACCTCAGTCTTATGGTGGGCTAGCAGGCAATTGGAGCATATCCATCTCTCCACAATGCTGATGGAGTGCGAGGCCGTTAACTCGACCTCTTCGATGGATTCACCCCATATCTCCAGGGTGATGTCGTCCGCGAACCCAACTATCTGCACCCCGTTCGGCAACGCAAGCCGTAGTACCTCATCGTACATCGTGTTCCATAACACCGGGCCCATGATCGACCCTTGTGGGATGCCTGCGGTGATCTGGACACGTTTCTGGTCTGTCTCTGTGTTGATTAGGGAACGTCCATTAATTATGTCACGCAAAAAGTGACTATGTAAACCGCCCCCTCCCTTGTCATGTCTAATTTTTATGGATGAATCGCTACGTTTTCCCAGAATTTTCGTTCCTGGGTCAATTTGGGTTGGCTTACTTACGAATCATGGGACTCATCTAACACGCTGTTCCTCAGCTGCTGCTACCGCTTCCAGGATTTTCACTAGTTCACGGTTGACATCTTCAGTGGTTGCCAAGGGAGCCAGCGTGTTGATGCGTTGGTCGATTCTTCTGTGGAACTCGATCCAGGTGACGTGGTGATAGCCCTTTCTAAGCAATTTTGGTCAGTTCTATGGGGTGGATCTGATCTGAAGCTCGACAGGGTAGTGGTCGAAACTTAAGTCACTAATGGTCACCGGGTCACTGATGATGGAATCAGCGTTGGTCAGGAACAGGTCGAGGGTAGATGGTACGCCAGCCGGTGAAACGAAAGTTTAATCTAGAGGGCCGTTGACGGTATAGTACCCCAGTTGAGAGTCTTCGAAGAGTAGTTCTCCGTCTTTGTTTCTCCGGTGGTTCTTCCAGGCTTCATGGCGGGCATTTAAATCACAGGCGACGACTAGTTTTTTTTTTTTTTCCTAAATCTGGTAAATTTTGCCAGATTGTTCTTGATCTTTCCGTTGCTGTTACTGCACTGCTTCGGACAGTAGGCAGCGATGACTAATAACTCACCTGTGTTTGTATTAATCCATGCGTTTTGATGATAGTCGTTTTGTAGTGTGGTTGGATGATGAATTTCACGTTAGTTTTAACCGCAATCAGCCCGCCACCCCGCTTGAGTGCGTACGATCCAGTCCCGGCAAGTGGAAATTCTTACCATTCGTCAGATGAGTTTCGGTGACTATCAGAATGTTGATTTCTTGACGAATCGACTAATCCGATAGTTCGGTGCTTTTCCGAGATCTTTAGTCAGCACAAGGTTTCCAATTAGTCGAACTTGTTCCAACCGGGTGAACTCACCAAGAGAATGGGTTTACTTTTATAGCTGAACGCTGAATGCTGAACCATTCGACCAATCAGAAACAGCGGAAGGGAAACATCGGAAGGAGAATAGTTCGCCATCATTATCCTTCTTTCTTTTCCTTCTTCGTTTTGTTTCAGTAACGTCACCTTTGCTTAATAGGGTAATGAGGTACGTTAACGTATTACGACTGGTTATAAAATACTTTTTCATTTTTGTTTATTTCAACGAAGGCAAAAAGTAAACTATGTGCAAATACATTTATTGAGCCATTAAAATCAATGCATGCACGAATGCGTGCTGGTTCATCGGCTTATTAATTTCCTACAATGAAATACTGGCCAGATAAGGTGAACAGTGTTAGCCAAATTAAGTTCCTCAATTTGAGTTCGACGCGCTATTATTATATTCGACTTTCACGGCAGCAAACCTTAGTGTTTTCATAACTGCCTTGCTATCAGAACCAGTGGTTATCACTACTGGATCAAGGAAAGTCTACGGAGTCTAGAATTACCCCCAAGTACCATACTTCATTGCTCACAGTTATTTAAGAACCAAAAAGCCACAACGACCGTTTAAAAGAATGGTGCCTCTTTTCAGTAAATAAGACTAGGTTTTGTTCGCATCTATCGAAAGAGCAACATGATGACACCAACGTTCATCCAGGAGCTGGATAGTTAAGAAGAAAATGTATATAGCTTTTGGCTCAAGAAGTTCCATTACATCGGTCCCTAGCTCGGTCTCAACCTTAATGAATCATCCCCTAAAGCAGAACTCCCAACAAGTATGAGACTAGACAAGACAAGAATCCACCGAACTGCCCTAAACTACGTTCAATCAAAACTTATTGGGCCTTGATGGAATGGAAACTCAGAAAGACAAAGCAGAAGGTATCTAGCGACAATGTGCAGCTTCGATTATTACATCAAAGTAAACATTGTCGAAGGCACCCTCAATATCTATGAGAGCATCCAAGTAATATTTCTTTTGAGGAAATGCCCTTTTCAATATAGTATGGAATTTTGCGTATTTTTCTATGATAATTATCTTTAAAATTTTGTTTTACATTTTTAAAACCAGTACTGGTATCTGTATTATAACACTGAACAGAAATTTTAAAAATTTATTATGTCAGATGAACTTAAAAAAAAAGTTCAATTCCCCCGGCCAATTTTCAATAATGGGGTGACTTCGATCAAAATCAATTTTATCCATTTGAAGTGCTTAAATGAATAAAAAACACAAAATTTTTATGCAAACCGTTTGATGCAGATGTGTCCCGAATAGCACAAGGGTGGAGCGTTCCCCAAAGGGAACGTTCATTAATTATTTAATGCAACAAAGGACCATTTTCAAAACCCTCCTCCTTTGGCATGTTTTTTATGGACCTTAAATTTTGTGTACAGATTATCATTAAATTGTCGAAATAAATATTTCAAACCTTTTCTCCAACACAGAACAAAACAAAACAAACCCATTGACAGATTGGAAGGTAGTGCAACACTTCGAGAAGGTTGTCGCGTTTATTCGTTTGCTCTTAATTTTCGATCAAAATATTTTTTTTTATTAATTAATGAATAGAGGAGAGTCACGCCGATTCCGAAGTTACTTTTATACACAATAAGCCCTGCATGTAAACATAAACATTAGGATAAGGGGAATAAGGGTAAAGCAATAGGCTTCCAGCTTTGGAATTTCCAAACCTGGCACGTATTTAGTATTAATGCTAAATAGGTTTTTGTGATATATTTTTAATCAGAAAGATCTCACTAAAGTCCGCCTGCAAAATAACACTAGCTTGTTCATTCGTAAAAATGAAAATGTTCAACGTTGATTCGGAATTAATTGCATGTACTCGCGATAAAATAAATGCAAAAAACTACGTTGCTTAACCGCTCGTTAGCTATGCAACCTGCATTTAAAAATTCTATTCAACACGTGGTGAGTGCATATGTGTTGGCTTCGTTTGTTGTTTTTGACCAGCAAATGGCCGTTATCTACAAAGAACTGGTTTTCTTCTTATTATAAATATAATTTATAACAATTTTTCACTCCACATTCTGCTAATAATTAAAATCCCCCGCTATGGGGCAACTCTACATCGAATTTCAAAACTGCTTATAATCATCAAATCATTCGAGACAAAACACTCATCTTTTCTTCCTTGAAACGGAAGTTCCTTCGAAAACGGATCGGGAATGCACAGATCTTGCCACACCGGTGAACAAAACCCGTCAGAATCACAAAAAATATTATAGTTCCATAAAAGCTTCCTAATTCATCAATACCGAAAATTAACGGTTAGTTTCTCTTTTCAGTGACATCGAAATCGCTCGCTCTCAAACGCCGAAGGACATTTCTCTTCTAGCTTCTGAAATCGGATTGATTCCATCGGAAGTTTCGCTCTATGGCGATAAGAAGGCCAAAATTTCTCTTAAAGTATTGGACCGTTTGAAGAACGAAGAGGATGGCAAATATGTCGTCGTTGCTGGGTAGGTCTTCCCCACCGTTCGAGGTTTTCATAAATCATAAATACTTTCTCTTCTTTAGCATCACCCCTACCCCATTGGGCGAAGGTAAGAGTACCACCCTGGTAGGGTTGGTTCAATCTCTGACTGCTCACAAGAAATGCAATTCTGTCGCTTGCCTCCGTCAACCATCGCAAGGGCCAACGTTCGGTATTAAGGGAGGCGCCGCTGGCGGTGGATATTCCCAGGTGATTCCGATGGAGGACTTTAATCTGCATTTGACTGGAGATATCCATGCCGTTACGGCTGCCAACAACCTGTTGGCAGCTCAGCTGGATGCAAGGATTTTCCATGAAGCGACACAAACAGATCAGGCCCTGTATGAACGGTTGGTCCCAGCAATCAAAGGCTCCAGGAAGTTCTCCGCCATTCAACTGCGACGCCTGAAACGTTTGAACATCGACAAATCCGATCCTTATACCTTGACTCCGGAGGAAATTCGTCGTTTTTCGCGACTGAACATTGACCCACATAATGTCGTTTGGACCAGAGGTAAGTTCACGGAAAGGTAACCAATAGTTTAAAATATGTAATTTCTATTCGCATTTTAGTTCTGGACGTCAACGACCGCTATCTTCGAAAGATCACGATTGGACTCTCACCGACTGAGAAAAACATGATCCGAGACACTAGTTTCTCGATTTCTGTTTCGAGTGAAATTATGGCTATCCTAGCCTTGGCTACAAGTTTGGAAGACATGAAACAACGACTCGCCAAAATGGTGGTTGCTTTCGATCGCAGTGGAATGCCAGTTACTGCCGATGATCTGGGTGTAACCGGAGCCATGATGGTTCTGCTCAAGGATGCCATAGAACCAACGCTGATGCAAACTTTGGAGGGAACTCCGGTGATGGTTCATGCTGGTCCATTCGCAAACATTGCACACGGTTGTTCATCGATCATTGCGGATGATATTGCGTTGAAGTTAGTTGGAAAACCGGGATATGTTGTAACGGAAGCTGGCTTCGGTTCGGACATTGGAATGGAAAAGTTCTTCAATATTAAATGCCGTGCTTCCGGGAAGATACCGAACGCAGTGGTACTTGTGATGACAGTTCGCGCACTGAAGATGCATGGTGGTGGTCCTCCAGTTGTGTCCGGGGCTCCTCTCCGAAAGGAGTATACAATGGAAAACTTGGAGTTGATCGAAAAGGGAATGCCAAATCTTTTAAAGCATATTGACAACGGTCTGAAGTATGGCGTTCCGGTTGTTGTGGCCATCAATGCTCACTCCAGCGACACAAAGGCGGAACATGATTTAATTAAGAAGGCTTGCAAACAAGCCGGAGCCTTCGCAGCTGTCGTTTCCAATCATTGGGCTTTGGGTGGATCTGGAGCGACGGATCTAGCACAAGCAGTGATCGATGCTTGCAACAAGAAATCTGAGTTCAAACTGTTGTACGAGCTGGAATTGACGATCGAAGAAAAAATGCTGAAAATTGCCAAAGAAATGTACGGTGCTGGAACGATCGAACTAACCTCCAAGGTTAAGGATGCCATCAGACTTTACACCGAAAAGGTAAATTTTGTATTTTTTTAAAATAGTTTTATAGGTAGTAATTATAACAAACCTTACCATTTTACAGGGCTTCGGTAACTTACCGATTTGTATGGCCAAAACAGCTATGTCCCTAACTGGCGACCCAAGTGCCAAAAACGCTCCAAAGGACTTTAAATTGGTCATCAACGATATCTGCTTGTCGGCCGGTGCCGGGTTCATTGTACCGATGTGTGGCGAGATAACCAAAATGCCAGGCCTTCCAACTAGACCATCTATTTTCGATATTGATTTGAATACCGAAACGGGCGAAATCGAAGGTCTGTTCTAGGTCCGGAAGAGCGCAAATACTTCATTTATTTCATACAACCACTATTTCTGCTATACTATAAAACGGAGCGCTGCTACAACATCTTCAACAACGCGCAAAGGCGATGTTTCTACTTTCAATCTCTCTGTTTTTCTCTTGATAGATAATTGAAATATTTGTTTTTTCTGACAATCACACGAGCAACAGTTTTGAGCTTTTTAGAATATTTAGACTGTTTAATGAAATATTTATCTAATGAATCTGCTTACATATACGAATCTATGCCGTATGAATAAGAAAAACTAACAATAAATAGTAAGTTGCAGTTGTTATTTATCCGAAGACACATAAAACAATCGAACCATAAGGTTGCTAGTTTCAACTTCCTCAAGCGTCGCACCTTTTCAAAAGATCTTGCTCCACCAATAACTACAATTTCAGAACCTTGGGGAGGGGTACCAGGTCCCGAATGACTTGGTGGTCTGATAGCGTGTCCTGTACCTATTGATAGTCTTACTAAAACGATCTTCGAGTGTTTTTATTGAAGGAGCAATCGAAGCAACTCAACCTATTTGCAATCCAATCGTAGCAAGCTAGATTGAGAAATTGTTAAATAAAAGTTAGTTCACATTCATCACTCAACCGCGGTCACTCTTATACTTTGCTCCAAGAGGTTATGGGCCTTTGCTAGCTTGGAGCGGTTACCGTAGCAACCTTTATGAATATAAGAGTGAAAATTTTCCAGTCAAGATTTTTCAACCGAAGATTTTTTTGGAGGATCGAGATGGACCGTATGGGAATCGTTGGTGCCAACTACCCCATCTGGAAAACGAAGGTGGAGTTCCTGCTAATCCGAGACGACTTGTGGAAGTTCGTGACCAGAAAACGACCAGGACCTGGTACCGCAACAGTAGCGAATGCAGTTCTGGATCCGGTCGTTGAAACTTGGGACAGCGGTGACCAGCGTGCCCGTGCAACAATTGGCCTTTTGATGGAGGAAAACCAATTGAACCTCATCAAAGGGGCTAAAACAGCGAAGGAAACATGGGAGAAACTACGTTCACACTACGAGAAGGCAACGCTAACCTCGAAGGTTTCGCTTCTGAAGAAACTGTGTGACAAACGGTATTCCGACGGCGAGAACATCGAACAGCACGTATTCGAAATGGAGGATTTATTCGAGCGTTACAGGACAGGAACTAGAACGTAATCTGCAAGTTGCCATGGTCCTCCGCAGCATACCGGATTCTTTCAACACTTTGACCACGGCTTTGGAGACAAGGGCAGACGACGAGCTCACTCTGGATCTGGTCAAGCCGAAGCTGGTGGATGAGGCGTCGAAGCGCAGTTTCAGTACACAAGGAGAATCAGTTTTGAAGGCGGATTGGAAGAAGCAGATGATAACGTGCCATTTTTGCAACAACCAAGGACACAAGAAGAAGGATTGTCGTGCTATGGCGGAGCAAGCAGCCGCAAGTCAGAGTAAGTCTCGTGCTCAGGGTGAGAACCGTCGTTCACCGAAAGCGAAAGCAGCTTGTGAGGAAGTCCAAACTAAATCGAATCTGGAGTATTCGTTTGCGGCGAGAAGCGGATTCAAATTGGCACATTCGTGGGTGATCGATTCCGGAGCAACCCCTCACATGTGTGCGAACCTGGACCAGTTAGTGGAATTGGATGATAGTGTGCAGCAGGACGTGATCCTAGTGGACGGCAAGAAAACTACAGCGAAGGGAATTGGATCGTGCCAACTGGCGTTCTTATCTTCTAAGGGTGAACAGTTCAAAGTAACCCTCAGGGATGTTTTGTATGTTCCGGACTTCGATTAAAACCTCGTGAAGGGTGCTACTATTGTTTTCGATGCCAGTGGATGCCGTATAATCAAGGATGAGAAGGTCATCGGAAGTGCCACATCGTCTGGAGGGTTGTACTACTTGACAGTCGCCCATGAAGCGCTAGCGTCAAGAGAATGCAAGCATACATCAAGTTGTCAGTACACGTGGCATCGCATTTTGGGGTACCGTGATCCTGATGCTATTCAGCAGCTTGAAAGCAAGAAATTCTCATCCGGAATCAAGATCGAGGATTGTAGCTGCCGTGTAGTCTGCGAATGTTGCCTGGAAGGTAAGCTGACACGGTTCCCGTTCCCGAAGAAGTCCGATCGCAAATCAAGTCAAGCTAATCCACTCGGAAGTATGCGGTCCTATGAGAACAATAACACCAGGTGGGTGTCGACCATGATTGACGGCTACACTCGCTATTGTGTCGTGTATTTCCTGAAAAATAAATCAGAGGTGAGCGATCGCATCAAGGAGTATGTAAGCTACGTGAAGACGTTATTAGGAAAAATGCCTAAAGTCATCCGTTCGGACCAGGGTGGCGAGTTCCAAAACAAAGGATAGATTTTGCAAAGAAGAAGGAATCAGTCAGCAGTTCACCGTTGCTTATACCCCCCAGCAGAACGGTGTTGTGCAACGAAAGAATCGCTCATTGGTGGAGATGGCACGCTGCATGGTCTTGGATTCACGTTTGCCGCTGAAGTACTGGGTCGAGGCTGTCAACACATCCAACTATCAGCAGCACCGTCTGCCAACCAAGCCGTTAGAGAAGACACCGCTTGAAATGTGGAGCGGAACAACGCCGGATCTGAGTTATCTGAAGATTTTCGGATCGCCGGCGTACGTCTGGATTCCGCAACAGAAGAAATCGAAGCTGGAGGCAAAGTCCCGATGGACCCCGGATACCCAAATAAACAGCAAATGGAGGAGGATCCGATGCCCCGGAACGAGGAGTTCCAAAGCCTACTAGGTGCTTTGCTGTACATTGCGGTGAATACGAGGCGCGACATCGCTATCAGTGCATCCATTCTGGGACGAAAGGTTAGCCGACCCACTCAAGCCGACTTGTCGGAAGCAAAACGCATGCTGCGGTATCTCTACACAACCGCAAACTTGAAGTTGCAGCTAGGAGGTGAAGGAACACTGGAAGCCTACGGGGACGCTGACTGGGCTGGCGATTGCATGGACCGGAAGAGCAATACTGGATTCGTGTTCTTGCTTGGTGGACCTATCAGCTGGACAGCAAGGAAGCAACAGTGTGTCACACTTTCATCGACTGAGGCGGAATACGTCGCACTATCCGAAGCCAGCCGTGAATTGCTTTGGCTTTTCAAACTCATGAACGACGTAGGAGAAGTGGTTGCAAATCCCATTGCGGTACAGGAGGACAACCAAAGCTGCATTGCAATGCTGCGATCCGAAGGAACAAATAACCGAACGAAGCACATTGACACACGGTACAACTTCGTCAAGGATCTGGTTAGTACCGGAGTCATGGAGGTTATCTATTGTCCCACAGAACTGAAGATTGCTGACATCCTCAAGAAGCCGTTAGCAAGAGTCAAGTTGGAACGATTGGCCTGCAGTGCGTTGAGCTTGAGGAGGAGTGGAGGAGCAATCGAAGCAACTCGACCTATTTGCAATACAATTGTAGCAACCCGAATAAAAAAATCTCATAGATTTACAATTGAATGTATTGTTACCATACCATAGAATCTATAGTATGTACAATTAATCTTATTGTTCACAACTATATGATGACAATAGGAGTTATTGTTACCAAAATAGAATCTAATGTAAACTGAGACATCGACAATAGAAAAGGGGGGTTGTTATGTATCTTAACTATAGAAAAAATCATTTTTTTCCGAACAAATTTGAACCAATAACTATTAATTGTAATGTTTCGCAATTGTTGAAAATCCAAGCATATGGAATGAATTGTAGATCTATTGTGATGACAATATGCATTTTTCCTTTATCTGATTCATGAACAATAAGATTCATGGTCGGAAATAGATTTTAATGTTATTTTATATTAATGTATTGTGATTGTATGGTTATTTTTATCCGGGAAGCTAGATTAAGAATTTGTTAAATAAAGGTTAGTTCACATTCATCACTCAACAAAAGCGGTCACTCTTATACTTTGTTCCAAGATTTATCTCGGTCAGACGGTGGAACGCAGTAGTTCTCGTTCGCGAAGGTGAGTTCGGAATTATCCTGAGAAACTTGTTTTGAACCCGCTGTAGGTGATGTGTTTTTGCGCAACTCTCCCAGATCGGCATGCCGTACTCAATGACCGTCAGTATGATCTGTTTGTAGATAGCCTGCTTGTTCGTCAGGAACAATGTAGACTTTCTGTTTAGCAAAGGGTACATTAGCTTCAGCGTGAACGTTACACTTTGTGACAGTCTCATCAACCTGTTCCCTGAAATTCATCTCGCTATCTAGTGTCACGATGGCTGAATTCGTCCACTCCACCGTTCTACCATTTAGACAAATTTTAACATCCTCAGCTGGAACAAGTCTGGGGGATTTTGAATGAGGGAAGAGTATGACCTGGGTCTTCGCTGCATTGATGCAGATCTTTCAATCTGTTTGATACTTCAACAGAACATTCAGGCATCGCTGCAGTTTCCCTACCATTGTGGAAGACTGTGGTATCATCGGCATCTGTTTTCAGGTAGTGGTGGTATGTCGGAGGTGAACAGGTTAAAAAAAAGTGGACCTTTCCTACAGAACACCAGCTGCGCATCGGACACTGTACTATGCAGCGAAACACGGAATCTTCACCAGAAAGACTTGAAGATTGTACCGATGCAGTTTGAACACCAAGCCATCATGCCAGACGTTATCAAACGCCTTTTTCACGTCAAGATGTTTTTGAAAAAGACTTGTTTTGCCTGAGGATGTTAGTGACTGTTGGTGTACTGTTAATTGACCACGTCGAAGACCAAACTGTACATCAAGCAAGATGTTGATTTCGTCGGCAAATGCAAGGAACCGACGGTGGATTGCTTTCTCAGATACTTTGAATACTCCCGAGAGAAGGCTGATGGGTCGATAGCTCTTGGGAGAGAAAGAATGTTTACCAGGTTTCCGGATATGAATGACTTTAGCTGACTTCCAACACGAGGGGAAGTAGCTAAGTCGAAGGCATTTGTTGAATAGCAATGCGAGATGTTCGTACAATTGGACACTCAAGTGCTTGAGTTCCAAATTCAGGATTTTGTCATAAACTGGGGCCTTCATGTTTTTCGACGTTTTGATATAGGTCGACAGTTCGTCAGCTGTGATTTCTAGTTCCTCTGAAAAGTCACTGGGACATAGATGGAAGTTATTTGCCTGCTCGTTAACGGCAGCTTCGTAGAGATGTTCCGACCTACTATATCCTCTAATTTATGATATTTCAGAATTATAAAAGAATAAACTTCTAACTCTAGTTGAAGGTCTAGACACAAAGAGACCAATGTCTTCGTTTATTTAATCTTCATACATGATGCTATAATTCTGAATTCACTACAGTGATCACTTACTATAAAGTTCATTTATAGGTACTAAGGATTCCAACATAAGGCCGAACATAACACGACCAAGATTGCGGAAGCTGACAAAATGTCAACCTATCTCAGCAACATTCTCAACGGGAGAAATCTAATGATCCTTGTAGTCATTGTTGTCTAGTGGGTTATTTTCCAGAACGGCTTTGCATAGTTTGGTAGAGTGCTGATTTTTTTTGGCAAAATCATTGTTTCTGAGGTCCACCATTCTGGCTTTGATGATTCTGTTCAAGCGATTGCAGTCTGTTTTTAAGGCAGATAGACCAGTACGTTGATACTGTCTGTGTGAGTGACGTTTCGTAACGGGTAAAATTTTTGGTGAGACTATCAATAGTTATGGAGTTGCTCACCTGTGTTGCCAATGGGATGGGGGAGATCACCTGCTCGATCGACTGCAGTTGCCGTACGATGTTGTCAGTTGATTCGGGCCACCCCTCGTAGTCGACGGAGTCGTCGACCTGATGACGGAACTGAGCCGGTTGATGCAGGACCCAACTTAAGCCACCACTGGATAATGGTCTGAGCTTAGTTCTTGTTGTTGTTCCCCATGTTGGTGAGGAAGATGTCGATTGTTGAGTGAGCCCCGGATCTGCTCAACCGGGTGGGAGTATCCGAGCCCAGGATGGTGTACTGGCCCTCTTCCAGGTCCTCCTATAGGATGAGGCCACCGGTGATGCTGAACTGCCCATGCTTCCGAATAAGGTTGATGAGATCGCTTCGTAGAGTCGTATTTGTCCCGGTGTTTGCTCTGGCTTGTTTGGGTCAATAGGCCGCGATGATAGTTATAGCACAGAGAACAGACGTTTATCTTCGGTCTGCTAGTTGTGTAAAACTTTAAACCGACATTTCAAATGTATGTCGTTATGCTCCTGGTAGGCGGCGCTGCAGTTGTGCGATAACTGTCATGTCAATATTTATCAATCAAAAGCCTAGCACATAACCTGAAAAGTTTTCCATGTTTTTCTCTGCACTTGCTTCTTATACCGGCTGCCCATATTCATGCGACTTTATAGAATCAGAAAATGGGTCGCAATTGTGAATTTTATTGGTGCAGTTATCAGTAACGATACAATATTTCCTTTTATCAGTTCACAGGTGATAATGAAATGTGAAGTTTTCTTCACCTTTGAAATTATGAATACATATGAGAGTATTGTATAACGTAGATGCCATGCCTGGGTAGAAAATGTTGCTCTTGTGAAGCTGCCTAAATGTTTGCTGCTGCAGGACCACAAACATTCAAGAACATAAGTAGTCGTTTGCTCACTTTCCTCTCAATGCTTTCAAGGAACTATCCAGGAAAGAAAAGTGGTAATGCAGCGTAACATAAAAGGAACTCTTAGTCTAAAATCTAATTGAATCTGAAATTCACATGCAAATTAGTTCCAAAGGCAATGCCTTTCGAATGTTCGTTCAATCACTATACCATACCATAAACTATACCAAAAAGTATTGAAAGCTATTTTTATCAACATATTTGTATTTTGTTCTATCAGAATGTCAGGTGACTACTTGGAGGATGCATCCATAGAGTTTGTCGATTCACCGATTATTGGCATTCCCAGTGATCCATCACTGTTTGTCAATGATTAGTGGTAGAAGACTTCAGCATCAGAGGACTCATGTATTGATATACCAAAAAGTAGTCGACTCGATAGCTATGTACTGTCCAAGGATACACGTACTCCATCATCTCCATCATATACTACGAGGACGAGCGATTGGTAGTTGAACATCGCAGCTCTTTACGAAAAACTCCTTTTGAGCTGCAACTGCATTCACAAACTCAAAACGAATCGGGTACCAACACATTCTCTAGATATAACCCCAGTTGCCTTTCCGTTATATCCAAAAACTTTCGTCGACATATTAATGAATTGGCCTATGAATTACGAGTGCTGATGTTTTAGATATCTTCCAAAATGCCTTGTAAATTGCAAGCTGGAATACGTACTTTTTCACCTGAACAAATGTTTATAATGTTTGTTTCAGATACCGATTCTTTTGTTTTGAATTTTGACAGCAACATTTCCAAACGTTGAGTTGCGTAGAAAGTAAAAAAATCACAGGCAACATGATTCAACATAACTTGGGCAGCCGGTAAGAGATGGCGTTAGTGTTTCAACATATTTTCGTTTAAACTTTTACACACGTTTTTCGAGAAAAGTTATATGGACATCAATGTCTGTTCTCTGTGGTTATAGGGCCAAAGATGCATCTACCTTGATTCCGATGGCTTCGATGAATTTAAGCTGAAAGCTGGGAAGCAGCTGGGTGCTCCGGCGGAACTGGTTCGATCAAGTCTGATCAGTCGGAAATCTGGGAGGAATACATTGATCTCTGGAATGCGGCACTCCTGGGCCTGGGAGACCGCCTGCTCGACTGACTGCAATTGCTGATCGATGTCGTCGGTTGATTTGGGGCACCCATCGTAGTCGACGGAATGGTCGACCTGATGACGAAACTGGACCCAGTTGGCGCGATGGTTGATGCAGGACCCAACTTCAGCAACACTGGATAGTGGTTTAAGCCGAGTCCTTGGTACACGACCGGCTGGGTGATGTTGTTCCCCAAGTTGGCGAGGAAGATGTCGATTGTTGAGTGGGCCCCGGATCTGCTCAGCCGGGTGGAACTATCCGGGCCAAGGATGGTGTAATGGCCCTCTTCCAAGTCCTCTTGTAGGATGGAACCGTTCTTGTTTCATTGTGCGTTTCCCTAGGTTTCATGTCTTGCATTCAGGCTGCCGGTGATGATGAACTGCCCATGCTTCCGAATAAGGTTGATGATATCGCTTCGTAGAGTCGTATTTATCCCGGTGTTTGCTCTTGCTTGGGCAATATGCCACGAGGATAGTGATAGGGCCGATGAATGCTACCTTGTCTCCGATGGCTTCGATGAATTTAAGCTGAAAGCACGGAAGCAGCTGACAGTTGAAGTTTTTGCTGCGGAGCGCGCGCGACTCTCGTCCGGTGGAACTGGTTTGATCAAGTCTGATCAGTCGGAAATCTGGGAGGAATGCACTGATCTCAGGCTTGAGATGCGTCTCGGTTATGATTGCGATGTCAGTGACTCACTCGTTGAGAAAGTCGATGAATTCGATATTCTTGCTTTTGCTATTTTGTTGATACCACGGTCCATTGAGAAACGCAATCATGGTTTGAATTTGCGTACGGGTTCTGCAGGATTGCTTGATGATGGTAGCCTGAGTCAGGATTGCAACCACTTCCTCCGTTGTTAGTATCGAATTATCGAACACACCGGATGCTGCACAAGAGTACGACAGTCCTGGAAGATCGCTTTGGGATGGCTGGCTTTCTGTAGCTGTGAACCGATGCTGAACAGAAGGCTGACTGGGGACCGAATGGCTTTGGGGCATTTGAAGTGGTGGGAGAGCGGGATTAGTTCTCGGTCGTGAAGGCTGGCAGATCGTCGCCAACGGCCGGGTTGATTGTTGGCTGATGATTTTATGCGAATTTTGATGCATTCTCTGCTGGTTGTTTTTTTCCCTCCGCCGTTGGCACACACTGGGTCAGCATAAATCATCCGCTTACATGCATCGGGTTCATGATGTTTGCCGCAATCGACGCAGTGCTTCTCGATGTGACAAGGCGTGGTGCCATGATCTAAAATCAGGCAGTTCTGGCGCTGAGTGATATTGCGATGGATCGGCTGATAGCCCACTTAACCACCATATGGAAAAGGCTCGGATGTTTTGCAGGCCTTCATGCTCGTTGAGTTTTTTCGAAGTGAATCTGATACAGCTGGTCGCGATAGCTTCGAGAGTTGAATTGTGCACCGCAGACCCTTGTTGATGTAGAAGTACATCTTCTTTAGGGGGCCTTCTGCAAATCCCTTCACATAGTGGTGACATTTTCGACGATATAGCTTTTTCGACGATATTATATCGTCGGGTGTGTTCAATCGGGAACGTTTCCCAGTCGAGCTTGAGCCGACGTCACTACGTCGGGCTGTGTATCAAACAATGCGAGAGAATACAGTGCACTACGCACCAGACGAGAAAGCGATCGAAACTAAACCGACAAAACTTTTCAGACTCGACCGTACGTGTCGCTTGTTGGAACTATAATAACTCATGCAGTTCATGCAGATTTTTATCGTTATTTTCAAAGTATTATTCGGGAATCCGCAACCTTAACTAACAAGCAGGTCTCCCGAATGTGCCTGCGCAAAATTCGGCTTCCGAACCGTCACTTGTGGTCGACCGAAGCCAATCAAAGTCAAAACCATAATCCTAACGATTCTAATCTTCATCCTCCTTGCTAGAAGAGGCCAGACATGGATGATCAGCCAACAATGGCTGGTGTCATGTCGACATCAACGAAACTCTAGCTACCACTGAACTAAAGCTGCAGCAGTTCCGGCACTATAGAATCAACGTCGCAGTGAGTAACCAGTTCGTTTATAAACTTAAACTTAATCATCAAACCTCAACAATCTTGTTCATAATAGTCTTCATCCCAGAAAAAATATGACGTGAAGCGTCTGCGCAGAGTTTGCCGAGCTACATGGTACTCGAACATTGTGGAGACTCTATCGAAAACTCGCTGCAGTCCTCCGATCGCAGCGTTCCTGCTGTAATTGTTTCAGCGAATGTCATTGGTTGAACGTTTATATTTATCTGCTCCAAGATGGCGCTGCAATCCATTCGGCCTTGTAAAATGTCTGCAACAAAGACAGCCCTGAATGTGTCACGATGAAACCGAAGCAGTGCAAGATCGATCAATCGACTCTCATAACTTCCCGCATAACGAAAAACAATTTGCTATACAGTCAAAACTATATTTCGAATGTAAGACATACTATAACATTTTATGTTATTGTTATCGAAACGTTTAAACTCATTTTCACCATACAACCTCTACTTAACACATATTGTTAATGTTTAATGCATTGTCATTGAAAGGTTTGTTATTGTCTGCACTCTGGTCTGGATTATATTCCAACCTTTTTGGCATAGAGTACAGCAAAAATTTTGTTCCTGAAAATTGCCAGTTTCTTTATGGTAACCCTAACTTAACCGCCTATTCAGCATATTGTTATTTGGCCTGTTACCATCTGAAATATTGTTAAAACTATAAAGGAGATTGTTAGTGTATAGTTGTCAACTATAAGGATAAATGTCGTAACAATAATAAAAACGTGTCGTCAACAATAAGGCAAATGGTCCAGGAATGGTTTGTGATTATGCGGGTTGGCATACGTAACGGGTCTCTCCAAGGCAACCTTCTCAAAACGAAGCGTAAAAACCTCCGGTGAACGGATTCGACTCCATTTGCGCTATTAATATAGCTCGGATTCCAGACGCCAGAGCAATACTTCGAAATCGATCGCACCAAGGAGCAATAAAGGGACTTCAAACATTAAATATCGGAGAAGTCTCTAGCCATCCGAAAAATAATGCCTAGAGCTCTTGACGTCTTGTCCACGATTAACTGATTACCGTGCCTTGAAGCTTATAGTCGAAGAGAATCGCTTTCTTTTTTTTTTAGAGAAAGTGATCACCGAACACTTCTCCGGATTAACCACCATACGGTTGAGGCTGCACCAATGAGCAAAGATTTGTAGCTGCTGTTGTAGGAGGCGACAATCGTTGATAAACTGGATTCGTCAAAAGATCTTCAGGTCATCGGCATACGAAAGGTGGGGGCCTTGGAGGGCTAGCTTCACATAATTGAAGTACAGCAACCAGATCAGCGGCTCTAACTGGCTCCCTTGAGATATTCCTCAAGTGGCTGGTAAAACGTCGGACATGCAATCATCAACAGCAACTGTCAGCAGACGATCAGTGAGGTAGGAGCGAAACCATTGTAAGACACTTCCATTCACTCCAAGCTTATGTAGTTTTGCGATAGCGATGTCGTGGTTGAGCTTGTCAAAAGCTGCTGAAAGGTCTGTATGACGTCCGTTTGCGCCCTTTCGGCCATATTTTCCGTAATAAATGACACAACAGATTATTGGTAGTGGAGGGGCCGAACATGAACCCGTGTTGATCTTCACTTAAGTATTGCTGCAATGGAAGTTACCGCGCTCAAAGAAGAAATGCCTAGGTAATTATCCACATCTCGTTTGGTTCCCTTCTTGTGAACTGGAAACAAGTGAGCAACCTTCCAACAGGTAGGAAATGTGCCACTTGATGTGGAAATCTGGAACAGACGATGCAAGGGGGCCAGCAGAATGGAAATGTGTTTCTTCAGAAATACTGACGGAACTCAATCTGGGCCAGGATTGAAGGATGACTCGATCTGCGATGCGGCGTTGGAGATCATCTCAATACTGATCGGTTGCACAAAATGAGTGACCATGCAGAGGAACGTTATTCGTTGCCGCAATTATCTGATCGTCAGTAACATGTTCGTCAGTGAATATGCTGGCAAACTTGATCGAAAACAAGCGGCAAATATCCTGAGGAATGGAAGCGGTTTCACCGTTCAAGACCATGGACGATAGTAGTCTAGACTCCCTGCACTGCAGATTAACATATCTCCAAAAAGATTTCGGACGTGATTTCAGCTTTCTTCGGACATTTTGTTGGTATCGAGAGTAGCAAAGCCAACTAACCCGCTTGAACTCGTAATTGAGCCTCACGTAGAAATTTTTCATGGGAAGCGTGCGATATTTGTTGTCCAGTCAGCATAGTCGTTGTCCAGACTTTCAGGAATGGAAACGAGTAGAGGTGGATGATGTGGGACAAGCTTAACCAAAGGGACGGTGGTCGTAGAGATTAACGGAGCGGTGCCTCGAGCACTTACAAAACGGAGGTCTAAGCTGCGGTGATTTTCGTTCGCTACGTGATTAACTTGGGAGATTGTTGCCACGCTATAGCAATCGAGAAAATGTTAAGCTTCTGAATGAAGCACGGATCTTTCGCAGTCAGGATGGAGAGGATTTACACGAAATGCCAACCAAATTGAATTCACTTAGCACCATAAACTCATCCGTTGAAGCCAAGTTTTCAACTAAAGAGAAAACGGAGCGGCAATGCGCCTCAATGAATTCGGTAGCACGAGTCCCATCAGGTTGGAATATGCACAGCACACAGAAACAGTGTTCTATCCAATAATCTAACAGTGAGCCAGATCTGCTCCAAACATTCCCATTCGCTATTTTCGATAGGTTTCGCCTTCAATCCGCAACGAACCGCTATTGGAACACCACCTCCAGTAGATTTCCTTCTGTTGTTGGGATTTCTATCGTATCGGAAAACCTCATAATCGAGTCCAAATACTTGGTTGGAAAGTGTGCGACCATCGAGCCAAGTCTCGCTCAGGACGATAACATCCTAGCAGCGTGCAGCGGTAGCCAAACGGTAGTCAAGGACATTTAAATTAATTCCACCGACGTTCTGGTAGAAAATTATGAGGTCCTGTGTACGGCAGAAGGACGAATTGGGCTGAACGGTTTTTCTCCTTCCTAACTTCTGCAGTCAGGCAGCTTCAATACAATCGGTGACAGGTTCGGAACCATCAGGGATGGTAGACGGCGGAACTATAGTTGCGTATGAGGTAGCAGAGGCGATTCCGGCATGTCAACTTGCAGGTAAGGACGAGGAATTAGAGGCATTGAAATTGGGAACAGCTTCAGGCTGCAAAAATTCACGTTTATGTCTTGGGCGGCTATTTGGCGGCTTGTTTCAACCGGAGGCCGAGATGCCTGACTATCCAGATTTCGTCGCCATGAGACTCGGATTTGCTTCCACTGTAAAACTACCAGGCTCCAAGCCTAGCCTTGCTGATTCTTGTATTGATTGTTTTTTCGTTCTACAAGTATACAAAAATATTCGCTCCTCTGCCAAAAACAGCCAAACCAAACGTAGAATCTGTATGGTGATGCTTTCCAGAAAATTGCAGACCCATCATAAAACTCAGTTATAATGAAAGTATTGAAATTAATAGACAATTCTTTGAATAGCAGTAATATAATTGAAATTAAGGAAATTTTATATAGTTTGAAAATAAGGAAAGGTGTCGAATTAAAAGTTAATATGCTACTACTAAAGATTGAACTCGGAAAAAATGCGACACTTTGTTTTGGGTGTAACTTTTTATCGCTTTGGTAAAAATTAATGAAATTTTGGGTAATACTAGCTTAGAGTGTTAAGTTTATGTTAAACAATCGCGATCTGTCAAGTAGTTTTCAAGATGCATTCGAAACCAGAAGAGCTACGCCAGCAAATCTTGGGCACGGTGATCAATAATCCTGGTTGGTCGCACAGATGAATCGGCAAAAGGTTTGGAATCTACCATTCCACCGTGTCCCACGTTGTGAAGATGTTCCAGAAGACGAAGACCATCGAGCGGCGCGCTTGAAGCTGCCAAAAACCGAAAACGGAATACCCAGAGAAGGCGCGGAAAATAAGGCAGTACTTTTAGAATAACCCGAACCTTTCCGCCCGAGACGTGGCCAAAGAGGTCAATTCGTCGAAGTGGTTCTTCCAGCAGACCATGAAGCGGGTTAGACTAAGTGTTTTTACGGTCAGGAAGGCGCCAAACCGGACTGACAAGCAAAACACGGTGGCCAAATTGCGTGCGCGGAAGCTGTACCATGAGTGGCTGGTCAAGCCAGGCTGTCTCGTCATGAACGACGAGACATATTTCAAGGCGGACACCAAACAAATCCTCGGCCTCGAGTTTTTTGTCGGTACGTCCTGCATGGAGGCTTCGAATGAGAAAGATGGACAAATTCACGAAGAAGTAACTGTTGTGGCTGGCGGTTTGCGAGTGCGGACGGTACAGCAAACCGTTCGTTACAACCGGCACCATAAACGGGCAGATTTATCGAGAGGAATGCTTGCAGACGCGCTTGCTGCCCTTCCTCCGCTTTCACCGTGGTCCCACGCTGTTCTGGCCGGATCTCACTTCGTGCCATTACGCCAAGCCTGTTATAACTTGGTACGAAGCGAAGGGCGTTAATGTGGTCCCGAAGGAGGCGAACCCGCCAAATACACCAGACTTCGTCCGATCGAAAAAATTTGGGCGATAATGAAGAAGAAGTTGAAGAAAAGCGGAAAAACATTCAAAACCGATGAAGCTTTGAAGAAAAACTGGGAGAAATTGTGTGAGGAAGATGGACAAAGCCTCGCCCAAGATCTCATGAGCAGTGCAGTGTTAAGAGAAATGTACGAGCATTCAGCTTGGGGGAGGAAATTCAATAAATAAATGATGCCAAAACATTGCTAATATATAGTTATTCAATCCTCGAAAATTTTTGAAGTTTAATTTAAAATGTATTTTTGGTGATCATTTTTGTGTCTCATTTTTTCCGAGTCCAGTCTTTAGTGGGTTCAAATGCACTTCCGGTCCACATCACCCCTGGCAACACTGGTTTGTTTCTTTGCCGTTTGGGTAAAGATCCAGATAAGCCCTGGAACCTGGTAGTTAACAAGCTACCACAAGGTTTTGCCAATGCCCGGGGGCTAAAATTACCAGAAATAAAAAGTGAATTGAAAATTTAAAAGAAAGTTTCCCAGTGCATAAAGTTGAAAATTCAGTTCTATTGGATAGTTTACACTCAAAGTGGTTGAACAATCCATTTAAGTTTCTTGTTCGCTTGATAGGGAATGTCCATTAATTACGTCACGCAGTAGGGGGGGAGGGGGGGTTTGAGAAAACGTGACAAGGGGGGGTTATAAAAAGTCAATTTTGGCGTGACGTAATTAATGGACGTTCCCATATCTGTTAAGCAATATGTTGGTGATTGTTTATGTTTTAAGAGGCAGTGCACAGGCAGATTGAGGTTAAGTCGCTGCCTTTAATCGCGAACTGTTCCAACTGAATTCTGAGCCATAACGAATTCCGTTTACGCTGCAACACACATCAACCTTTAACAGAGTTATTTCGAACCGCAGACTCTCAAGGCTGGTAACAGTACTGCAACGTAACACATTAAAAACTAAATTACTCCAACTGTTGACTTTCGAATCATATTGTGGAAATTTGATTTCCGAAATTTATTAATGCTAGACTGACCTGTTTGTAGGCACGCTACCTTACAAGTTCTGGGGCTGCTGCTTTGACGGCGAACTTGACGTGAATACCCATACTCGACGCGATCTTCCGCGTTTACCGATTGAGTAGGATGAGGCAAAGCACTTATTTTGAACGAGCCCGAAATGCTGGTGAAAACGTGGTTCTCCACGTTTTCCTAAAATACAGTAACGTAGCAAAAACTAAACTTTGAACGAAATGTTGTTATGCTTTTCTTTCCAAAGATACATTCTCATCTATACTCCATAATTATTTTATTCTCTACCTATCATTCTAGCTCACACGAATCACTGCTCGCAATTTCGCCGACCGGCTCCTCGGGTTGTTCTCGACTTCATCGTCACTCGGCAGAACCACGTGCTTCGTCATCTGTTGCCAAGAGGACTTCATAACATTTTCCATAACATCTTGGTCGTAGCTAACCGTATGGCTACAATATTTCAGGGGCAGTGTATTGGCCATATCGTTCAGAACGTTCCCCATCACGTGTCGCTTCACTATGGTGTCTTCGAGCGAATGGAACGTGATTGCAATCATTTTACCACCGATCTTCAGGTAACGTTGCGCGAGAATCATCCCATAGTTGATCTCATTCAGCTCGTTATTTACAAATATTCTCAGCGCTTGAAAGGTTTTCGTTGCGGGATGACTAGGACGTTGCAGTTTATCCAACCGATAACTCCCGCTGCCATGACACGATTGCACTATATCAGCTAATTCCTTGGTGGTTTCGATTTTTTTGATCGAATATCGAGTTTCCACAATTGCACGAGCAATCTTTTTGGCTTGTTTTTCTTCTCCGTAGACTTTTAAAATTCTAGCCAGATCAATCTCTTCAATTTTAGCGAGAATTTCCGCCGCAGACGGCGTGTCCGGAAAACGATCTTTATCCATTCGCATGTCCAGTGGGCCATTTTTACTGATGGAAAATCCACGAGAACCTTCGTCAAACTGCATTGAAGAACACCCAAAGTCGAATATTACGCCATCTATCGATTGTTGGTTTATGTTCAATTGCGTCAACTGATCGGGAAGTTCGGAGAATTTCCCCAGAACTGGAAATATTTGCCCAGGATACTGCTTAGCCAATGCAAGTGCCATTTCATGAGCCACAGGGTCTCGATCCAATGCTATAATCTTTGCATTAGGAGCTACCTTAAGAATTTCCCGAGTATGACCACCAGCTCCGAACGTCATATCGAGGAACATTTCATTATCTTTAGGTTTTAGAAAATTAATAGTTTCCACCGCCATCACCGGAATATGGGGAGCAGCTTGCGTACATCTCCACCTCCTTCCACCTAATACTAGACTTAATCTACCTGCTAATGTTCCGAGAGCCATCTTATTACTACTTCTCGAAACCACCTTTTCTATTCAGGTGCTCTAAAAACTCCGAGGATAGCACTTCGCGGCACTGATCCCCGGATAATCCGGTTGCCGTCGAAGTTAACGAGCGGGGATGAGCTTTGAGATGAACGTCGTTGACTATATTTTCCAGTGATTGATACTGTTTGAAAAGTCGCTCGTCGTTTACGGCAATGATGTTTGTTCCACCGAGCACGGCTTTAAGTTGATCGCGTAGGTACTGCCCTAGATCACGGCCAATCTTGCTCTGATCGACAGGCCAACGTTCCAACAGTTTCAGAAAGCGGTTGTAGTGCTGGGACATGATCTGGAGATTAGGGGTGGCAGGTGTTCTAGAAATATATGGGGAATTAAGTCATAAAGTACACCATTTCATCGTTAATTTTATGAATCCTGAGGGTTTGAGCTGCTTAGTGGAATACCGAATCAGAAATAAAGAAGTATCTCTAATTCCAACTACCTGCTTATCTTCGATATACAGTATTGTTCATAGTGCAGATTTCTTCAGTGTCTCGTACTAATAACTAGTACGAGACACTGAAGAAGTCTGCACATTGTAGACGAAATACGCGTATCTGTCGAAGATAAGCAAAGGTAGTTGGAATTAAATGGAAGATACTAATTCTTCTTCTAATTTCTAGTTAATTTTATTCTATATTGAATGCGGTGCGAAAAGCTTTTGTCGTCAGTATTTCATAACTACACAACACTGGTCAATCAATAGCAAATGAAAAGTTAAAAAGATTATTCCATGAACTTCATTCCGTACCTAACAGTAATATTAATTGTTTTAAACAAACGAAGCTTACTTAATGTTACGTAATATTTACAGGATATATTCCACAGATCCAATCCAACCGCTTCACATTTTCCGAAACCACGGTGCTATTTGTTTTGATTACGGTAAAGAACTGCATGCAAAAATGCATTCGTCACTCACCTCTGACAGTTTTCGTGTGAGTTCCATTCAGGCAAATGACATTGATGCACGGAGAAACCAAACTTTCCAAAATCAAGTGTAACAGTACTCAAAATTAAGTACTCTGATAGGAACGCGTTTTTACTCAACCCTCAAGTATAATTGAAAAAGTAGATTTTACCCAAGGTTTTTTTAAGAGAAGTAAGTTTTCAATGTGCGCGAGAGGCGCGCGCCTTTGCGAAACTATCCAAATCGGAGTGTTGGGCTGTCTCTTTGTTTTGGCTGAAAATTGTTGATCGCCATTTTATCAACAATGGTGGAAGAGAATTTGGTTTTGGCGTACCGTTTCTAGTGTCTAGGTTTAAATCCTACACAGCAAAAAAAGTTGATGAATATTACACAGAATCAGATGCACATAGGTCATTCCATCAGTCGTGTAATGTTAGGTTGTCTCGATGTAGACAATAAAATGATGCACTTCTTATCGATGTAATTTGGTTGATGTAAACGAGGCAACGTAACTCATCGAGACAACGTGAATCATTGCGACGTACTATATAGTCGCGACGCAAATGTAAATGTAATTTTCGGATGTTGTTAAATAATAATAAAAAAAAAGGTTTACAGCGGAAATTAAAACACAAGGATGGTTTTATTCTTAAAAATAACACAGATATCTTATTAACAAACACCGAATAAATTCTTCTTGCTCGTTGCAAAACAAAATAACCTTACCGAGCATCTAACCTTACATTATGAAGAATAACAAGTAAAGTAAGCATTCTGAAAGAAATCGAATCCCGTTCCGCTATCGTCGTCTGTAAATGCGATATAGTCCTGACCTTTCATGCCGCCACTTTGTGATCCAGACTGTGCAGCGGATTTTGGTGGACTAACAAGAAAGTCAAAATCTGACGTATTTCCATCGCTTCCACTTCCTTCTCCGTGCTCATCTCTTAGATTGCTTGCTCTCGGTGCGACGGGAGATAGATCGAACTCTAGATCGCTGCTACCTTCACGATCATCCATATCAAACGACGAAATGCTGCCCGTATCGAAGAAAAATCGCCGTCATCCTTGGGCTGACGCGAATCCAACGGAGGGGAAGCACTACCGAACGAAAAGTTTTCGTCTTCAACTATTTTCTGGTCTTGTTGTCCATCTTGTTGTTCAATGTCCATAGGATCTTCTAGCACCTGTTCTTCCAATGAGTTTCCGCCTGTTCAGCTGGTTACTGCTTTGGTATTGGCTATGTTTGGCGGTTCGATTTTTCGGGATTTTTCTATAGTTACAACCAGCGATTCCCGAACTTATTGTCAGCGCAAACCTCAACCCGATTGGAGTTACAAATAAAACCGTATACACTGATGTTTAACACACAAAAAGCCGACTAAATATTGATACCCGATCCAGATTGGAACTGAATCCAAAACGAATTCGCTAAAAAAAAAGAACAAGTTTGGCCGTGTTGCGAGATTTAATTTTACATAAAAACGAAATGCGATATAGCATCAAAATCGTGTAATATTTAACATTATTTGCGGAGTTCTTAATGTGCATTTGTTTTCGTGTAATATTTATGTTTTTAATATGTGATTATTACATTCATGCAACTAATAATGTTTTTCTGATGTAATTTGAAGACCGATGTAATATTCCACTAAGTGGATGTTATTGTGGATCGTATTTCCTTGATTACATCAATTTTTGATACGCTAGAATGAATTACGTTGATGTATATTACATTTTTTTTTTGCTGTGTATATAACGGGGATTCCCTGGGGGGAGGTAGCCTAAGGCAGTCGAAGGATTTGTTGACTGGACAAGGGTTCGTGGAGTCGCCAGTCCCTTGTCATCCGAAGACACGCGGCCTTCTGGCCGTAGTCTTCCGAAGGTCCTCACTGAGATCGGCTGACCTATAGTCACTAGATTCATAGTCTGGCGGATACAATGACGGGAGCCAATTTGAACTGTCACTTGGCGGAGCCAATCGAGCATATCTCGAGTAATTCCTGTTAAGCGCCTAAAATCCATTTGTAAACAATGACTTTAAATATTAATTTCTCTTGAATCTTAAATCACTCTCGTGAAATGAAAGCAGCATTTGGTAGAAGAATGTTAGATCTACCATGTAGAGTAGCAGGATATGGTGGGATTCTCGTAATTCGTGAGAAATCAACGTTTAAAGTCATTGTTTACAAATGGCTTTTAGGCCCTTAACATAAATTACTCGAGATATGCTCGATTGGCTCCGCCAACTGACAGTTCAAATTGGCTCCCGTCGTTGTATCCGCCAGACTATGAATTTAGTGACTATAGGCTGACCCTGCTACAAGAAGCCATCACGTAGGCTATTCTCTCAGAACAACCTGCTGAGAATAGTCCTGCAGCCATAGGTAATCCTTGCACTGATGGTGGGTTCTTATTACACATCACATCACATCACATCTCAATGAATAAAAGAGCTACAAACAATGTTAGATACTTTTCTGAGAGAAAATTAAATTTGCTACCATAAAATATCTTTAATATTTTTTAAAGTGTTGCCAACATTTTTATTTTTGTGGTTGAAATATTAAATTGCGTTTTTCTCAAAATGCCCCCACTTTTTTCAATTTTTATGGCTCCAATGTGTTCAGCAGACTTTTTTACATAAGAAACACTTGTCGACAAGAAACAATTTGCTCCATCATGGAGATATTCACTTTTGAACATATCATGTTTTTTATTCAATGAACAAAAATTAAAAAATAGTGTAAATATAAACAAAGTGTTTTCTGAAAATGGGTCTAACAACAATCACAATAGGTGATTGTGGTAGCAATTATTTATTGCCAGATTCCAATTCGGATTCCGCAGCTATATTCACTGGAAACAGACACTTAGAGGAAAATCTTCAGTGTTGCCATCCTTCGGTTTATTTGTGATTATTTTTCAAAACAGATATTCATGCTAGGATTCATTTTTTTGTCAATCGAATCATCAAGCTATCTATCTATCTTTCTAAAAAAATGAATTGGAACGGTATGTAAAGATTTTACTCAAGAACTGCTCTACAGATTTCCTATTTTTTTAAATCTGTTCTTCTTTGGCTGCATCAGGTTAAAAAACGGCTTTGGCTGCATCGGGTTAAAACTTACGGTAAGATGTTTGCCGGGTCAGCTAGTTATAAATAAAAGTGCAATTTTATATTTCACATCTAATTAACAAATTCCACTTAAAATAAAATAAATATCAAAAATTATTTCATGCTGCGTTTTGCCTTGGCAGTACGTGTTGAATTTTTAAGGTTTTTCAAAATCAGATTAAAAATGGTACCCTTTTCTGAGCTCGCAATACTCTTCATAAGAACAGTGGCATCGGCTGTTGGAGCTGCCGAATGCATTCCGCGGATTCCATGAATGGGTTGAGCATTACCAAATCTGACTGCCAAATGTTCTTTTTGCTTCTTGCTCTGCCGTGATGCCACAAACTTCACATTCAAGTTGCAACTACAGCGTGCCCAATCATACAACTCTTTTGGAGTTTGTATGGTAGTTCCTTGGAGACTAGCTCTCGTCGCCAATCGCTTTAGTGTTCCACCTTATCCATCGCTTGGACCTTTACCGTGTGCCGTTGAAAAAAAGTGCCATTCAGCTGGAACGCCAAAGTCTTCTCGATGGTACAGCAAATTCAAGATGTTAAACCTGTTTTTGTACTGTGAACCGGCACCGTCAGAGAAGTAATAAATTTTTTGTCAGCTTAGTCAGAACTTCTCTTTCGGTAAAGTTGTCCCGAGTGAACTGGTAGAACTCTGCCTGTTTCACTGCAATATAGTCATGCTTCCTAACAACTGCGAGTTCTTCGAGAAATGTTTCAATGAATGTATCAGCATCACAAAATACTGTCTGCCAGCTGCACCTGTCTTGTTGCGTCCATTGTTTGCACGATATTTCCTCAATCGAATTATTCTCAAAATATGACCAAATCAAATTCCTAATATGATCCAAAATGCCACAAGCTGCAATAGTACACTTGTTCAAGAAGCACAGCTCCGTAGGTGAATTGCACACGCTTTGCTTCAGCGCAACTCTTAACGAATTAAACGCTGCTTTACTTTCCTGTTCCGCTTCGATTTGATTGAACTGTGCACCAAAAATATTAAGTTTAAAATTCTGGTGAATCACATGAACACAAACTGTGTGAGTTCCAGCAGCTCTTGCTAGAACACTCTGGTGGGCGCAGCTCAGTAAACTTCGAAAATTCGATGTTGATATCAGGAAACTTTTCTTTGAAGAATCGGTATGTTTCGCTAAGGTTCGCCAGCACTAATCGCTTTTGCTTGAGGATACGATATGTTCCCTCCCGAACACTTTTACACTTCTTCTTAACTAGAAATTAGAAGAAAAACTTCTTCTTACCAGCCAGTTCTTTACTCACGTCTGCCTCACGGTAAAACGCTTTTACTTTCTGCACTATGTCTTCCGAAACACGATGGCCTTTCTTGGGGTTAGAGGAACAGATAATTCCTTTCTCTTTAACGCACTTTTTAATGGTTCGCACTAACCTCTCAGAGCACCGAAATTCTTCTAGTAGGCCACCAAAAATAGTAGGCCATGTAAAACTGCTATTTTAAAAAAAAATTAAGCGGTGCTTTTCTGTTAGATCTGCCTTGATGAAGTATATAAGATTATATCAGAGTGGTTGAATAAACAAATTTTGAAAACATGTAATCTTTAAAAGTGAATATCTCCATGACGGAGCAAATTGTTTTTTGTCGATAAGTGTTTCTTATGTAAAAAAGTCTGCTGAACACATTGGAGCCATAAAAATTGAAAAAAAAGTGGGGGCATTTTGAGAAAAACGCAATTTAATATTTCAACCACAAAAATAAAAATGTTGAAAACATTGTAAAAATCATTAAAAATATTTATTTGGTAGCAAATTTAATTTCCTTTCAGAAAAATATCTAACATTGTTTGTAGCTCTTTTATTCATTGAGATATTCAATAAACAAAATATAAACTTTTCAAAAATCTCAAAAAAATGGGGGCAGCTCATGGGCCGAGGGGTTTACCGATTGGTCTAAAACTTTGGATTTTTTATTAATAGCCTAGAACAAGTATATCAGCCAATTTTGGTTCGAATCGAAGAGGGTCGATGCATTTCTCCGGTCACTTGATATGGGATGACCCATATGCATTGTATGCACAACAAAGCATGTTTATATAAATTTCGGAGTTACTCGTCTTGATTATTTATTTATTTAAACTTTTCATCTGCTGACCAAATTCTGTGACTAACACGCTCGAAACAGCCTCTCTTTCGTATGTAATACCTTATTTTCTCACGGAAAAACTACTCAATTTTCGTTGAAGCGAGCTGGGTCTCGTCGGCTCATCACGTAAACTGTTGACCGCACTTCTCCTAAACTTTTATTTTAAAATAGGTATTGTACAATGAAAGAACAAATCTTCAATATATATAACAGAGGACATAAAAGTTGCCATAACTGTCTTTCCGGATATCCGGATTTACAGGGAAACCTGCGAGTTCAGAAAAGTAGCCCGGGAAGTTCTTCAGAGAACATCGGAGAATGTTATCAGTGAATTTCAAGGATGTTTTTCATAGAACTTCAGGGCAGTTCTTTACATAGTTTTGGAAAAGTTCTTCAGACAAATACAGGGAAGTTCTTCACACAACCTCAGAATAGTCCTTAGAGGAGTTTTACAAAAAATTGCATAGTAGTTCTTCAGAGAATTTCGGGGTAGTTCTTCAGAGAACTTGGAGGAAGTTGGTTAGTGGTTTACAGGGAAGTGCTTCAGAAAACTTCAAGGAAGATCATCACAGAAGTTCTTCAGAGAACTTCAGGGAAGTTCTACCTAGAAATTCGGGGAAGATCTTCATAAAATTTCAGGGAAGTACTCTAGAATACTTCAGAGATGTTCCGAGATGTTCTTCAAAAAACTTCAGGAAAGTTCTTCAAAGAACTTCGAGGAAAATATTCAGAGAATTTTTGGGAAGTTTATCAGTTAACATCGGGGAAGTTCGTTAGAAATTCACAGGGAAGTTTTCGAGAGAACGTCAAGAAAGATCATCAGAAAACTTATTCTGAGAACCTTTGGGAGTTTTAAAGGAAACTTCAGGGAAGTTCTCCAGAAATTTTCAGAGACGTTCTTCGAAGAAGCTCAAGCAAGCCTTCAGAGAACTTCAGGTAAGTTCTCCAGCGAATTTCAGGGAAGTTCTTCGGAAAACTTAAGCAAGTTTTTCATAGAAATTCACGGAAGTTCTTCAGAGTACTTCAGGTAAGCTCTTCAGAGAATTTCGAGGAAGTTTATCAGAGAACGACAGAGAAGTTTTCTAGAGCGCTTCAAGGAAGTTCTTCGAAAAACTTCAGGGAAGTTCTCTGAAGAACTTCTGGAGGTCTCTGATGGAATTACATGGAGTTCTCTGAAGAACTTTCCTGAAGTTCTCTGAAGAACATTCCTGAAGTTCTCTGAAAAACTTTCCTGAAGTTCTCTAAAGAACTTCCCTGAAGTTCTCCGAAGGATTTGCCTAAAATTCGTTGAACAACGTTTTCCGAAATATCTCAGCAAAACTTCCGGAAAATCTCTGAACCACTTACCGGCAATTCTCTGAAGTCCTCCGAAGGATTTTCCTGAAATTCTTTGAACAACTTTTGCCGGAATATCTCCGCAGAACTTCCGGAAGATCTCTGAAGCAATTACCGGCAGTTTTCTGAAAAACATCCCTGAAGTGCTCCGAAGATCTGCCTTGAAGTTTTCTGAAGGCCTTCCTTATCGTTTTCGGAAGAAATCCGAGAAAGCTTCATTTGTGTGTGTTGTGTGTGTGTGTGTGTGTGTGTGTGTGTGTGTGTGTGTGTGTGTGTGTGTGTGTGTGTGTGTGTGTGTGTGTGAAGATTCTACGCATATCCTAAAATATCGCAGAGCTTTATAACCTCTTCCCGAAATGGCACTTCAATTTTAAATCCGGCTATGTTTTACCTGTACTTTGTAGTTCCAAATCTCTAGCGCTACTTTTTAAAATTTGAAAACTGAGCAGTTTCTTGGTGGATCTGGATTTCCGCAGAGCTTCCATGTAGTAGAAGAAAGACGATCAATTCTTAAATGTTGTGTCCTTCAAAATTCCATATTGATCCAGTTCTACAATAATACTTCAAAGCTAAGCACATATTTGGCCAACCTGAAGCTAGCCTGAAAAAGGTTCTTCTTGTTTAAATCTTTTGAATAGAAAACATAAATCCATTGGTCAGTGAATTGTTGAGGATGAGCTCTTTCAACCATCCAATAGACACGCAGTTTGCAGCGCTGGTGCTTTGAGGAAGCTTTGAAGGTTGGGGCTGAAACATTTAATTTAGCGAAGGATTGGGGAAATTTATTCGTTTTGGTATTGTCTTTCATTAGCTACATATTCAGCAAGTGGAGCTTTTCCCTTGTATAGCTCCGAAAATAACGGAAGGCGGTCAAGAATATTAATATCGTTATTCGATCCTGGCTTCCCAAAATATTCCAGATCCCAGATCCAGAGATCGTAGCTTGCCACTGCTTCAAGGACAAATATGGGTTTCTTTTCTTTTCCCCGGAACTGGTCGGCCCACATGCTGTAGGACAATTCTTCCAAACCCAGTGACAGCAGTCCACAGAACCGATCATTCCTGGAAATCCACGGTTCTTTCCAACACGCAACAATATCTCCACATCAGCAGCCGTTGGATAGAGCAGATATTTGGGACCTCCGACTCCACACATAACTCCACAAAACATTTCAACGCTGTGTTCTCTGACATCCGGACGTATTCATCGATAGTATCCGCTGGCAAACCATATGCCAGCTGACGGATAACGGCGGTGCAGTTTTGATAACTAGGTAATCCTAATTTATCAGCTTACTTACTACTTACCAATTGGACTAAGGCCGGCGTTGCCTCTGCTGTACACAGAAGTTGTTTCCATTGTAATCGGTCCATGGCTGTACCTCGCCAGCCTCGCTGTCTTCGGAGGGTTCGCAAGTCGCCTACTACTTGATCGATCCACCTTGCTGGTTGCGCGCCTCTTCTTCTTGTACCTGTCGGTTCGTTTTCGAGAACCAAGCAGGCGTTAGTTCTTGAAGCCTGCTACATTTGGTGTGGCGCTAGTGACGATTTGAACATTTCAAGCTCGGTTTACAGTGGATTATAATTCCTTATAATATTTCTTCTGTCAACCTACTAGTATCAGTAATGTAGATAAAACATTTTTATACCTGATTGATAAACAATGAAAAAATACTATCGTTGTGATAACCACTGCACTAATTACAATACGGAAGACTTTATTCTCGAATCAAAGTAACAAAAATTACGCCCACTTCCACCGCGTATATTGTGTTTGCTGCCTACAGCCTTCAAGAAAACCGAGCTGTCAAATTAGCACCACATGCAGCACCAAATTTTCGGCTTTACGATTGTTGTTCGTGGACAGGGATGCCATATTCACAGACATGTCTGTAAATTTGCAGACTTTTCATTTTTATTGCAGACTTTTTTAACGATGCAGACATTTAGCAGACATTTTATTTATGTTGCAGACTTTTACAGACATTTGAAATATTTTTTAAATTTCAAATAAAGGTATTCTCTGACTCGGATTTGAAACGTACGAGGATCTGAACAGTATAGTATATACGATAAGTAGCTTTGTTGTAATATTTTGAAATATCGTAGGTATCATTGAGAGTAGAAATCTTTGAAGAAACGAAAGCGATGGGCCACTTGGAGGCACAATGGGCCTGGAGATAAGTATCGTATAGGCCCTTTCCGAGGGTAACATGGAGGCCCTACTTATGTAGTGTTCAATCCCACGCGTGTTCAAACCCATGCGAAAAATTACTGTCAAAACGTTGGTAATATTGGTCCTTTGCTATTAAATCACAACGAAAATCAAGGTTCACAACAATACAAATCAGAAATTAGAGACTTCCTCGAAAAAAAAAACTTTTCCTATGGTCAGGTAAAAACTTCTCAGAAGTATTGGGAGCAACCAGTTCATGCTAGAAGAACCTTCAAAAAATTCATAACCGAAGTTCAAGATCAAACTTACCAGAATTTCAAGACAGAACTTCCCCAAGAATCAGGAGAGGACTTATCAGCGCTTCAGAAAGAAGTGTAGGGAAGAGGACTTCTCTGACGTTTGGAATTTTTCAGAGGTTTTAGAGTTCTTCCAGAAATTCAAAGTTGAACTTCCCAGAAGTTCAGAAAAAACATTCCGAAATTTCCAGGATGGGACTATCTATAATTTATCAAAAAATCAGGAAAAAAAATCGTCAGGACGATGCGTTATAGAAGCTGAGGAAAGAACTTCTCTCAAGTTTAGGAAATAAATTCATAGAAGTTCCAGAAGAAACTTCATCGAATGGTTAGTTGGAACTTCCTAGAAGTGCTTGGCAGCTTTTCCAAAGCTCAGACGAGAACATTCTGCATTTCAGAACAAGGAATTTCTCAAAATTCTTTGGAGAGAAAAAATGGAACTTCCCAGGAGCATTAGGGGTGCTTCGTTCTAATTTGAGCACGAATTTCTCAATAGTTCCGGAACAAACTTCTCCAAAGCTCTGGAGAAAAGGACTTCTCAGAAGTCTTGGAAGAAACTTCAAGAGCAAATTTAAGGGAATTTTCCTAAAAAATTTGGAATAAAATTTTCCTCGCAGTTCCGGATGGGACCAATCAGAAGTTTGTAAAGAATAAGCTCAGGAAAAAACTTCCCCGAATTTCAAGAAGAAACCTACCAGAGAGGGTCAAGAAAGTTTTTTTTTGTAAAAATTCATTAGAAAACTCCTCAGAAGTTCACAAAAGCACAGTTAGAACTACCCAGAAGTGCTAGAGAGTTTCCCTAAAGTTCCGAATCGAACATTCCAGAATTTCAGAATGAGAACTTCTCGAAGTTCACGAAACCCCAGATTCTTTTGATAAAATCAGGAAGAAACTTTCCACAAGTGTAGGGGGATCTTTCTAGTAGTTCAAGCAGGAATTTCTCAGATATTCAGGAACAAACTTCCCTGAAGTTCAGGCAAATACTCCCTGAAGTTCAGAAGAGATTATTTCGGCAGTTCAGAAAAGAACTTCTAGAAGGTCAGGAAGGAACTTCTAACAATTTAAGAAGATTTTTCAAGAAATTCTGGAGAGTACTTTCTCAAAGTTTTGCAGAAACTTTCCTCGTAGTTCAGGATAGGACTTAGCAAGTCAGTTCAGAAGTTTAGAAAGTACTATGTTCAGGAAAAAAATTACCAAATGTTTCTGGAAGGTAAAGTTGGGTACTTAAATGTGAATTTCGTAGAAAATAAGGAGTAGTTGCCTAGAAGTTCATGAGGAGTTTTTCCTGAAGTTCAGGAGGAAACTTCCCAGAATAAAGCAAAGAGCCTCGCAGAAGATCAGAAGAGAGTTTCCCTGAAATTTAAGAAACAATCACTGACTAACCGAAGAAGCAATCTATACAAAAATCAGTCATATGACCATAATGATATTGATGATCATGTGTGATGTTTGCACCATATTAAAATATGGTACACACCATCAATGGTTATTGTTTTTTTGTAGACATACTATATATTTAAGAAGTGTAACATAAAATTGTTAATATCATTGTAACAAACGGTCTACTACTGATTGACGACAAATAAAATAAAAATATAAAAATTAAAATAGAATCAACACAAAGTCTGTTGATTTTATCAAATGAAAATTGTGATTTTAAAATACAAAACTGGAAAGAGCGTTACAGGGGAATAAAAACTATAGAAAATTGTGTCATCTATGCGAATGCTTCAAGCTTCAGTGTCACTTTAAAAATATGAAACAATAGTGAAAGGTTGCATACAATCCAAGAAATAGATGCAGACACGTTAACATAATCACACAAATAGCGATAATGACATAACTCGCTCTCTTATTACGTCATTTCGTTGAAAAAAGTCTAATTTTCTAAAAAAAATTACAGACTTTTATAGACA
>JASCZW010006502.1:0-92905 GCA_034211315.2 Aedes japonicus
TCGATCTGGATCAAATCAAACTCCCTGATTTTTTTTTTCGCGCAAAAAAAAAATTTTTTTTTTTTTGATGATCAAAAAGACGCACACACACACACACACCATCACACACGATAAAAATAAATAAACACCATTATTAGTTACTTGACAATACGAAATTAAGGTGGCTTAATGCGAGGAATTTTGCTTTTGCCACCAATGAGCAGTCTACGAAGAGGTCAATAACGGCGGCAGCAGGCAACGGTCAAGGCAGGAAGAATGATATCACCATTCAAGCCTGCACCAGCGAAGCCAAGACATAAAAGCGATTGTACGCCAAAGAGGACACAATTACGGAGAGCAATTCTGTCATGCTAATTTTTCATGGCTGGTCGGTACGGCTACATGTAAAGAAATACAGGCAAGAAAGAAATTGCTGGGCCCAAATTGGTGTGTTCACATGGAATGTAATGGAACAAATAGAAAGGGAGACTAACTATTAATGAGTCTTTGCCCTTTCTGAGACGAGTTGGCCTGAGACGGATGACAGTCTAAAGAGGGGTGTTACCACGCTGACTGAATTGTGTATGGCCTGTGCCTAAAGGTGCTGCAAACAGTTGAGTCGGCAGCAGCCGTGAAGGCCAGAGAACCAAACTACGGCCGCGCCTGACAAATCGACATGCAGATTAATCGAACAACCAAGTGGATAGAAGGTAATCAATCAAACCACCAGAGGAATGGTGAGCGCGGATTTAGCTTGGTAAAAGTGTTCTAGATTTAATTTTCCAGCTGTCTTGTGTGTATAGAAGGATCAGTAACAAAAGGCTTAGTTTAATAAAGTTTTTTTTATATCCCAAGGATAAATTTATTAATTTATATATATATATATATATATATATATATATATATATAGTATATATATATATATATATATATAATGTTGATTCTTGTTATATATATATATATATATATATATATATATATATATATATATATATATATATATATATATATATATATATATATATATATATATATATATATATATATATATATATAATGTTAGACTCGTTATATATATATATATATATATATATATATATATATATATATATATATATATATATATATATATATAGGTATATATATATATATATATATATATATATATATATATAATGACTCTATTTATATATATATATATATATATATATATATATATATATATATATATATATATATATATATATATATATATATATATATATATATATATATATATATATATATATATATATATATATATATATATATATATATATATATATTTATATATATATATATATATATATATATATATATATATATATATATATATATATATATATATATATATATATATATATATATATATATATATATATATATATATATATATATATATATATATATATATATATATATATATATATATATATATATATATATATATATATATATATATATATATATATATATATATATATATATATATATATACATATATATATATATATATATATATATAAATAGGGATTGATATTAACTTGCAGAGAAGCAATTTTTTCCGGTTTTGAACATTAATGCGAAAACCGAACTCAATATGAATCGCAGAACTATTTTTGCAGACGATCAGACATCAGGGTCGATATTAATGAGAAAGTCTTATTGAAGCCTACCTCCATAAATTTTTAGAGAAACAGATGATATGGTGACTTCCAATTAACATAACGGATGAAAAATGCAGACAGTTAATACCTTATAACGCTATAAAATATAGTGTAGAGGAAATCCAGAACTTGACTCATCGGTTTCCTAAATTATTTAGTTCTTTGAGGTAACAAGAAAGTATGATCGACCGTATTTTAATTATGTATTGTCGGAACCGCCAAACTCTCAACGACTTATTTTTTGTTTTGTTGTTACAAGAATTTTCAACAGTTGGAATCCTGGGTTCAAACAGCTAAATACAGGACAGCAATTTCTATTTCCTCTACTGCGTGCTTCGCAATATATTATTTTATTTGAATGTTTCCAGTAGTCACAATTGAATCGCGAAATATACATTAATGTTAATCATTCCAGAAATCGACGGACTTGATTTTGTTTTGACATTTGTTGCTTCTTTTTTTATTTACTATTTGAAACACTGAAACAAATGCCTAGATGTTTTATCAAGATTGCCAAATCAGTGGTCCGATCTTTCGAAAAGATTTAAAATCTTTTGAAAAATTTAAATTGATCAGATTGACCGACCCCTTGAGCGTAACCCATTAAGAACTTTAAAAAAAAGGCATTGAAAATGCATTCGTTTGTGAAAACTACGTATACAGTATTCTACAGTATTATTAGTAAAATTCGCATCGGACTTCTTTTTTTTTTGCACCGATATTTCAGCAAGGTCTTGAAAATTATCTACAAGAAAAATGTCATTAAGAGAACCTTGTATTATGTTAAAACGCTGTAGTATGAACAAAGCATAAACTTCGTGAATGATCAAAAAAAATACTGTTTAAACTATCGACGATTAGAAAAATCTCAGGGTGTAGCTTCTATCGCATTGACACTTAGTTCAGCCCTGGCAGTATTGTACCGAACATACCTTGTCTACCATACAACCAATGTCGTTGAGCATGTTTATCCTACTCTCAGGGATGCCAGATATTTTTTTCAAATGTCTGTGATAAAAATTTGAAATGTCTGGGAATGCCTATAAAAGTCTGTAATTTGTTTTTTACAAAATTAGACTTCTTTCAACAAAAAGACGGAAGCGAGTTATGTCATTTTCTCTATATTGTGATTATGTAAACATTTCTGCACCTATTTCTTGGATTATATGCAACTTTACACTGTTGTTTCATATTTTTAAAGTGACACTGAAGCATAGATGACACAATTTTCTATAGTTTTTCCCCCCCTGTAAATCTCATTGTTCCAGTTTTGTATTTGAAAATCAAAATTTAGTTTTCATTTGATAAATTCAACAGACTTTTGTTTGGTTCAACAATAACCATTGAATTACAATGAATAACAGAGTCAATCTTCCGTTACATAAATTATTAGTAAAAAAAACTACAATGACACATTAAACGGATTTTTTTTTAAAGATTAAGTCGAGGGGCTGTCATTTTCGATCAATACATTTGTGTTTTATTTGTATGGGAGTCACCCCGCAGGAAAGTGAGGGGTCTCTTACAATCATAAAAACCTTCCCCACCCCAAAAACCCCTCCATTAAATTTCACGCTGATCGGTTCAGCAGTTTTCGAGTTTATTTTTACATATATAGATTCGGTTCATTTTTATATCGATTTATACTTAGATTCTCTGAACCTTGGAACTATTCTCGAATACTTCGTGGATATATTAATAAACTTTTTACATTGTTTTTTATTCTTCTCAGCTAAATTTCAGGGAAGATTTTTACTGATCAAATCTTTCAAACGAGTTGAGATGGAAAATAAGGAAATGTAATTCCTGCATGAGTGTGTGTCCTCATAGTATGATGCGAACGATTAGGCAGATGGTGTGTACCATATTTGTATATGCTATCATGAGTGATGAATATAATTATGGTCATTTGAATTATTTTTGTATAGACTGCTTCTTCGGTTAGTCAGTGATTATCTCTTGAATTTCAGAGAAGCTCTCTCCTGGTGCAATGGTGCAATGCTCTTTGTTAAAATTCTGGGAAGTTTCCTCCTGAACTTCAGGCAAATTTCCTCAGGACCTTTGGGAAACTTTGGGAAAGTACTCTCCAGAATTTCTTGGAAAATATTCCTAAAGTTGTTAGAAGTTTCTTCCTGAACGTCTGAGAATTTATTCACTGAATAACGAGAAAGTTCATCCTATACTTCTGGTAAGTTTCTTCCTGATTTTATCAAAAGTTTCTACCTGAGCATCTGGGATTTCCTGAACTTCGAAAAGTTCTCATTCTGAAATGCTGGAATGTTCGATTCGGAATTTAAGAGGACGCTCTCTAGCACTACTGGGTAGTTCCAACAAACTTTTGGTGTCTTCGGAACTTCTGAGAGTATGAGTCCTCTTGTGAATTTCTGAGGAGTTCTTTAATGATTTAAAAAAATCCATCTTGATCCTACAAGTAGTGCCCTCTATGGTAAGTTTCTTCCTGAAATTCGAGGAAGTTTTTTCCTGAGCTTATTCTATCCAAACCCCTGATTGGTCCCATCCCGATCTGTGGGGAAAGTTTTATTAAAACTTTGAGAAAGCCGTCTCCAAAATTTTTAAGAAAATTCCCTTAAATTTGTTCTCGAAGTTTCTTCCTGGACTTCTGAAAAGTCTTCTTCTGAACTTTTGAGAAGTTTTCCCCAGAACTTTGGGGATGTTTGTTCCGGAAATATTGGGAAATTCGTGTTCAAATTAGAAGGAAGCACCCCCAATGCTCCTGGAAAGTTTCATTCTGTTCTCTATTAATAATTTGGAGAAATCCGTTTTCTGAAATTTTGAAATGTTCACCTCTTAGCTTTGAAAAAGCTGCCTAGAACTTCTGGGAAGTTCCAACTAACCTTTTAAGAAATTTCTTCCGGAACTTCTGGGAAGTACTCTCCTCAACTTCTATTACGCATCATCCGGAGGAACTTTTTTCCTGATTTTCTGAGAAATTATAGGTAGTGCCCTTCCTGGTTAGTTCCCATCTGAAATTTGGGGAAGTTTTTTTTCTGAATTTCTGGGAAGTTCAATCTTGAATTTCTGGGAAAAACTCAAAAAGCTCTGAAAAGTTCCAAACTTCAAAGAAGTCCTCTACCCTATACTTCTTCGTGAAGCTCTGATAAGTCCTCTCCTGTTTCTTGGGGAAGTTCTGTCCTGAAATTCTGGTAAGTTTGATCTTGAACTTCGGTAATGTTCGGTCCTGAATTTTTGAAGGTTCTTCTTGCTTGAACTGCTTGCTCCCAATACTTCTGAGAAGTTTCTACCTGAACATCGGAGAAGTTTTTTTTTCGAGCAAGTCTCTTCCTTCCTTCTAGAAATTATCTTCCCGAAGCTCTGGGAAGTCTTCTTCTAAACTTTCCAGGATATGCCCTAAATTCTGGCTCGTTTTTTTCTGTACTTCCAAGAATCTAGAACTGATTCATGGATATACTTACAAATCCCTAGTGCAAATGCACTAAAATGCGTATAGTAGTGCTTTGGAAAAAAAATCAGAGTTTTAAAATTTATTTCCATAGCTCATAACTTTTACTGTTGTTCTGTCCCCGAGTGGCAACCGACTGGGCTTTATAGCAAATGTAGGATCACAAAGGTAGTCGTATTCAAACGATAAAATAAAATTTACTATTTGTTATATCAATTAGAGTATATAATTTTGGTTATACATCTTCCAGTTCCTACCCTAGTACGTTTAAAATCCGAACTTCTGAGAGTACCTTTATTTGAAATTTAAAAATATTTCAAATGTCTGTAAAAGTCTGCAACGTAAATAAAATGTCTGCTAAATGTCTGTATCGTTAAAAAAATCTGCAACAAAAATGAAAAGTCTGCAAATTTACAGACATGTCTGTGAATATGGCATCCCTGCCTACTCTACACAACAGCCGGCCAGCCTTGATGCAGATTTAAATTTTCTACACACAGGACTGTCATCTAGCAGAGCAGCGCATTTTTTAGTTCGTTTGCTTTTGTTCAGCAGGACGAGATCGAAAAATATTTAGTTTAAAATTATTTAGTTGTTTCAAACCCTTGCAATTTAAGTTAGACATACAATCAGTACTTGCAGCATGCTGTAGTGGAATGCGTTAATAAGAATTAGCTACTAGAAAAAAACCTGCATCCATATCAACTGGTGAGTGCTGACAGCTTTTCCTGGCATTTTAAGGGTTTCTATGGTTTCTATAGTTTCTATAGACTCACTATTCTTCTTTTCAATCTTTACTTTCAGTGATAATTGAATAACAGTGCCTTTTGTGCGTCTGTTTGACTCTGCCTGAAAGTTCTCCAATCCATTACTCACAAAATGGTACGCACAAAATCGACTCGCCATGGAAATCCCAAACGCAATCGCAACAGCTTTCAGGAAGAAAAGGTTAACGCTAAGCTAAGAGATTTCGATGTTTTAGGTGGATGAAGCAATTTTTTGTTTGTTTTCGAAATGGTTATAAGCATGGATTTACATTTCAGCCGAAAGTCTACTTGCCAATTTAGAAAGCGTAATGACTGACAAACTCGAAGAGCTAACACTGATGTTCAAGACTGAGAAAAATAGAGTTCCTAAGCGGGTGCTACAAATGAGAATGGGCGATCTTCGGCTGTTGGGTGTCAGTACGTTTGATGATCTTGATAAAATGAATCGCGATCCTTGTGATGCAATGAGTTCACTGGGGTCCAGCCAACTGTCATCGCAAAGTTTCGGTATTTCATCTAAAGGGGAGAAAAAACAGTCGCGTGCTGATGAGGGTAAGAAGTGGTTGTTTTTAAGTAATCATTAGTCTGATAAGAGTTAAACATTGCAAACAATGGTCATCGCATTACGTGGTACATTATGGAAAAAAAATAATACCCTACATATTTCATTCATCTGGGGATAATCATTGACTAACTTTATTCTCGCATCTTTCGCTCTTTTTCCATCTCTTTCATAATCTAAAGGATATCTTACAGAGGATAGCGCAACTAGTAACATGAACTCGGACTCTCTTCAGTATTCGGCTAAAGCTCGCCCTTGTGGACCTCTTGCCTCGGCTATGAAAAACAGACGGCGCAGTAAATCCGCTACATCCACCGCTACGCCGCTCAAACAACATTCGTCGCTGTTGTTCGGAATAAAATCGAAGAATACGTTCGGTGGTACGAATAGTAACCGTCTATCGCGGACTAAATTTCGAACCCCTGGACCAAACAGATCGCAGGCCGTCAGTGCAGACCGTGGTTTGAGCATGATTACACCTAAAGTACATCCCAGTACACCGATGGTCATGCTACGTCATGCTCGCTTAGGAGAAAGTATCTACTCTATTTCCGGCAGTCCAGTTATCAGTGCCGTCATGGTGGAAGAAACGGCTAATGTGAACATTCCCATTGTCAACGGCATGCTGTCGATTCGACCCACCGCGATGGAGTCTATTGATACGGGTTTGCTGCAGAGAATAGATTCGGATACTCTGGAGCACCTGAAAAAATTACAACTGAACCTGAACAAGATCATGCAGATTGCCGAAGAGAATCATTTTCAAACAAATTAGTATGCACCGATTTTCTTTCCTTTATGTTAGTCTTTTAGATATGTATTAGGATAATTGCACCAGTTTGAACATGATAGACAGGAGACACAATTTTGGTAAAAGGCAATTAATGTTTCTATTGAGTGCCGAAATGATTAGGAAAAGATAGAATTTGACCTATTTAGCGTCATTGGGCGTAAATTGTTGGTACTTATTCTAAATTCTTTCATTCAAGATATGTTCAACCTTACTAATTGTTAGTTTCTAGTATTGTAATAAAAATTATTGTAATGATGCATCCTCCTCCTAAGAGGTTTTTTAAACTGATATGAGAGTGAAATTTGTTTTGGCTTGTCTTAACCTAAAGATTATCGAATTGAGGTCATAATGTATATTTTAATCAGTTTCCTACGAATCATTAAATGAAAATACCTATTTGACTTTCTGCAAATTATATTCCTAGTGCGAACCATTAATGGAAAGACAGTTAGAGTTGCAGCAGTTAGACAAACTAGAATGGTTTATTTCTTCATTAATAATACAAGGGTTACTATGACTAACAGCCCCGCTTAACCCTGAATTTGACGAACTCCAAGATATTGCCTTATTTCTTGAAGTTTGGGAAACGGAACTGGTTTTGTCAGGATATCAGCAAATTGTTGACTAGAAGCAACGTGTTGAAGAACCAGTGCATTCCTTTCCGATTGTTCCTTAACAAAGTGATGGCGCATATCAATATGTTTTGTCCGCGCTGAATATCCAACTTCCTTTTCGGTCAAACAAATAGCACTTCTGTTGTCGCAACGTTACGAAATTGTTGATTCAACTCCACTCAGCTCAGCCCCGAATGATCGCCACCACAAAGCTTCCTGTCCAGCAGCTGCGATAGCCATATACTCCGCTTGTTGCCAACACTGGCAGCACGGTAAATGGATACGAAACCCCTCGGATAACATAACAGATACGCAGACAGAAATGTCATCGACTGTAAGTTGTCACAACGACGTAAACAGAACGAACGGATCTCTCAGCGTGTTTGTCGAGCTATATCTGGTGCCTTTAAATACGAACAGTCAGTGCGGTGCAATTTTCTATTACTTTTATCGACTTTTCAATAGGGAAAGAACTCTCTTGGTATCTGGTAGGATATTTAATTATTATTATGTTTGAGAAAGGTGGAACTAATTATGGTATTTAAGTTTAGGAGCATCACGAGCGTAGGTGATTGTGTGAATCGCTAAGGTTAAGATCGGATTTGTTGGGGTTAGATTACTTGAGAGACCAAATTGTGAGTAACATATGAATTTGTATTATCAATTATAATTAATCGAATAAATTTTCTTCAGCTTTAAGAATTCAGCACAAAAACAGCGGTTCTCTATCGAGGTCCGAAAGATCTACCCAACACCGCTTCTGTTCTGTGGATAAAGCAACTGTGGGTTGTCGTGCAGCTCTAAGCAACTGCACCACCCGAGTGCATGAACACATAACCTGTTATGGACCGCCTTGTTTCTACATCATTGCCCCAATCTGCGTCCGTGTATCCATGAAACGGTTCTGGCTTCCCGTTGCTGTAGACAAGCTTAACGTTTTTCGTTCCTTGCAAATACCTGAGTACGCGTTTTGCTGCAGTCCAATGAGCTTCTGCAGCTTGCTGCAGAAACTGCTAACTGCATTCACCGCGAATGCAATATCGGGTCTGGTAGACTGTGCAATGAATTGTAGTCCACCTAAAAGTTCACGAAGTTCTTGGTTTCATCAAGTGATTTCGAACACATTTCCTTTGTCAATCATTGGCTTGGATCCAACGGTGTTGAAACTGGATTGCAATCAGCCATCCCAAACCTTTCCAGCAACTGATCGATGTACCACCTTTGATCTAGCATAACTGCTTCTTCAGTTCGTGTCACATGCATTCCAAGCACCTGTTCCGCCAAACCCAGATCCTTCATCTGAAACCGGGACATTAGCTGTTTCTTCAACTCTGTGACCATATCGTTATCATTGGAGAAAATCAAGAAGTCGTCCACATACACAGCCACGATAAAAAGCTTGTCAACTTCAATCAGGAAATAGGTCGATATTTCTTAACTCCGCATCAAGCTTCATGTTTCATACGCGGCTCGCTTGCTTAAGCCCGTATAATGCTTTCTTCAGACGACACACCTTACCGCCATCGACAACAAAGCCTTCTGGTTGCTCCATGTAGATTTTTTCGTCTGCCAGATCACCTTGAAGAAAATCCGTGACCGCGTCGAGTTGATAAATCTGCAATCCAAGTTGTTACGACCACACGGTCGGCGCGCCTCACCTGTTAGATTACAATACCTTGGTGTTATACCACTTTGCGGCAGGCATGTCAGTGCAATCGGCTCTCGGTTCTTTCAAATGTCATTCGATCAAAGAAACAAAAAAAGGAAACATTGTAAGCAAAAAATTAGGATTTACGTAACTTTCTGTATTAAAACTAGTTTAGAAGCTTGAAACTATCGTAATATAGTGCACTTTTTCTTACAGATTAGTGAATTATACCTATAACTTAAATTTACTTACGCTAACCTATAATCTAGCTTAAAGACTACGTGTTCTTTATCATTATCGAACGATCGACCTTTCCGGCTAGAACTTATCATCAGCTAAAGGTACATAGTAGAGAACTGAAACGAAAAAAGATCAAGCATTAATGATAATACTTACAGAATACAGAATACATACATACAGAACATAGAAGGAAGGAGAGATACAAACAGCAAGAAAACTAAACGTAAGTCTTGAAATATTCACTATGCTTATAACTTACCTTGCACACTATTGTCTGCTAATTGCAGGAAGTTTTTAATAGTTGCCAATTAAAAACCCGGAAAACCAAACTTGCTTTCTCCTTCTTGTTGGTCTATCGCCAACATCTTAAAAACTTCGTTTATCCACGTTCGGATAACGATGTCAAGGCGAAACGGTGGATCGGAAGTTGGAAGTGCCTGTTCTGGAGAAGCAACCACAGAGGCCTGCAAGGTATGCCGTGGGACGGATGACTCGCGAATGGTCCAGTGCGATAGGTGTGATGACTGGTACCATTTCGCCTGCGTCGGGGTAAATCAAGACGTCGAGAATCACGATTGGCTTTGCTCAATCTGCCAGGAGAAGCTGCAAGCCAAGAACAAGAAGACGACGAAACCTATTCCCTCCCCGGTGCCGCCCGTAAGTACATGTATTACCGTTACATCCAGACAGGTTCACCCTACCTGTGTGGTACCGTTGAGTACCTGTTCCGATCAAGTGACGAGCACATCCGTCACTTCAACAACGATATTTCCGCCAAATACAAATACATTTTGTCCACCAACCGGACAGAATATGCCAATGCCACCTCATTCTTTTATGCCACCCCACTCGCTTATGCAACCCCATCCGTATATGTCGCCTTATTATTTGATGCCACCCTATCCAGCAATGCAAGTACATTGTCTGATGCCGCCAATATCATCGTATCGACTGTCAATTCCGCACGAGTCGCTTTCGGGAGTGAATCATGATCCGTGTTATACAGTGTCATCCAGAGCCGCTCAGCCTATTCCGTCAGTAAGCAACACAGTTCCGCCGAAGTCCATTTCATATTTTCCAATATCCGCTCCAAAAGAAGGACCACGAAAACAATTGCCGGAGCCGCTGAATCCAAACCATCCACCGAACACCATGCAACAAGTTCTAGGAGATAACCTGAGCCAGCACTCCGGAGCAAGTTCTAGGAGGTCCGCCAAGCAGATGCAGTTGACGTTGGAGTTGCAGATTTTGGACGAGGAGAGGAAAATCCAGGAAGCAGAAGAAGCAAACCGACGCGAGTACCTGCGTAAACGACACGAGTTAATGAAGGAGATGGTTAACGAGAATGCTTCGATGATAGACGTGGCAGAAGATCGATCGGACAAAAGGATTTCTGATTGGTTACATGAGTCTGCTGATGCAGATTTTCATCATACACGCTGTTCACTGGTGCCTAATACGCCTGCCGTTGGTATAGAGCCAATTCCGTCTAGAATTCAACCGATTAGGATTCGGGATCAGCTACCTCCGGTACTTACCCAACAAACAATCACTCATTAAATAAACATCATTTTGGCGATTTAATGCAGCAGTGTGTTGAATAATCTCTGAACTATTTTCAATCACTGCTTTTGTTCAGGCATTATTCACACAAATTTGGAGAAGTTATCAAGCTGTCGCCAAGTGCTTTTGGACACTAGCAATTGCATATGCTTAAGAAGCAAGTTTGCAGCAATAGAGTTCAGCAGATAATTGAATAACTGCTGTTTAAGTGCTACACACAACTTGAGCCTGATTCCGAGAGTAAAAGTGACCTTTGTTGAGCTAATCGAGTTTTTTTTTATCAATAATATATTCTCTCCTAGTTACTTAATAGTAATAACGACATTGTTCTTCAACTTCATTAAGCATATTAAAAAGCTTTGGTGTATTTTATAGAACTTTTGTTCAACTTATTTCAATGCTTAAAAAAAATATTTTCGGTATTTTTGTATGATTTTCCATACGATACAAACATTTTATACTATGCATATTTAATTTGGTATTATTATACGTGTACATTAACAGAAACATTATGTAACATTTAATTATTAACATTTAATAGCGAGATTTGAACCATCAACCTTTGTATCCTCAACTACGTGACTTACCAACTGCGCTATCCTAGAATTGAATGAAGTATAAACAAATCGTCTATATAAGCTCAATGTTATATATTGAATAGTAGCCGAAGTGATGCTTTAATTGAGCTACATTGACATTCTATTTATAGCGTTGTCTGTAAATAAGCAACATCAGTGCTTAATTAAAGCTTCTAAATGTTGTTATTAAACGTCTGAATTAGCAAGCTGTACACAAGCTTTGATATTGGATGTTCGGTTTTACTACGTGCATTACTGACAAGGGCATGTTGAACAAGAGACGATTAAAAGATATGACAATGTTTTCTGCTGTTATTCTGATGGGTTATGTAAACAGAAGCATGTGAGCTCTTGAAAACACGTCAATACTTTTTCACCTGCACCAAAAATGAACAACCCAGGAACGAAAACTTAAGAATTAACTGAATTCAATGAATATCTATATCATTTATCTAGCACAACTTTAAGTTGAAGAAGAAATATTGAGCCAAAATTACGAACACTTCGGAGGCTTTACTACGGCATTCAAACAACTTTTATTTTAATTGTAGTTTATTTTGCTGACTATTGGTTTAAGCCACAGCTATTATTCAACTAAGTATTGTTGAATATTATTATCATTGGGGCGCTGAGCCACTGAACTCAATTTATATATCTACCTTTGTTATTCACAGTCACCTTGCTTTTTTCCCTCTCCTGTAAATCAAAAAATAATTAATTACACACACATGTTTCTAACCGCAAGTACCGTCGCAAGTGTTTTTTTTTTGCTCACCGATAATCACAATTTCCCACGAAAATACTTTACTGTGCTGTTTTTCCCTGGTGTGGGGATCGATTCTGCCCAACAGGTTATGGGCCCAGGAGAGGAATTGTGAGAGTCGTTTTTGTTTTAACGGTGAAATTCGCGAAAAACAGTTCGGTCTTTTTGTGGTGTCGTTCGGTACGAGTTGATCGCTGTTGGTAGTGATTGTGCACAAAATGGCGGATCCGGGAAAGTTTGCTTTGAGCAAGCTAGGGAACTCCAACTATGCCAGTTGGAAGTTCCAGATGGAAATGTTTCTGATCCGAGAGGATCTTTGGCATGTCGTGGCGGATGCCAACCCGGAGCCAGTGACCGAAGCGTGGAAAAAAGCTGATCGAAAAGCCCGTGCAACCCTCGGATTGTGTATTGAAGAAAGTCAGTATGTGCTCATTAAAGACTGTGACAGTGCGAAGGCGGTATGGGATGCCTTGAAGGCATACCATGAAAAGTCGACAGCTTCGTCGCAATTGGCACTTTTGAATCGACTGTGTGATGCCAAACTGAGTGAAAATGGAAACGTAGAGAAGCACTTGTTGGAGTTAGATTCGCTATTCGAACGCTTAGTGAATGCAGGTTTGCCGCTCGAAGAGAAGCTGAAGATCGCGATGGTGCTAAGGAGCATGCCAGAGTCGTACCATTTCCTGGCATCTGCTCTGGAGGCGCGGGCGGATGCTGATGTGACAATGCAGTTGGTCCGATCGAAGCTCTTGGACGAGTTTCAAAAGCGACAGGAACGTAGTGGAAAGTTGACGTCTGGTGAACAAGTGCTAAAAACGCAGAATGTAAACAGAGAGAAAGTCTGTTTTTTCTGCAAGAAACCAGGACATTTCAAGAGTGATTGTCGAAAGTGGTTGAGTGTGAAGGACAAGAACAGTGGCGGAGGGCCATCCGCCGGGAAGCCGGGTACTAGCGGCCAACAACCGGCAAAGGCGAAGCAGGTGAAGAAATCGGAAGATAACAGTGTTTGTTTTTCTGCCAATGTTGAGGGCGAACCCATCTGTGCAGCAGCGAAAGTGGATCGTTTGTGGACTGTCGATAGCGGGGCATCTTGCCATATGACCAGCAGTGCGGATTTTTCAATAAGCTGGAGAAGTCGTGTGTTACAGTAACGATGGCAAACGGTAACTGTTCGAAGTCTGGTGGTGTCGGTTGTGGTTCATTGAACGGCGTTGATGGTACCGGTGATCCAGTTGAAATTAAACTTGAAAAAGTGTTGTTCGTGCCAAACCTTGACGGCGGTTTGCTGTCAGTGAGCAGGATGGCCGATAAAGGTTACAGTGTGTTATTCACGAAGAACAGCGTCGAAGTGCGGGACAATTCGGAGTCGGTCGTGGCTTTAGGCGAACGGCGCGGTGGATTGTACGTTTTGGCGGAGCCAGAAAGTGTAGCCGTTGCTGCTATCAAATGCCATACAGTGAACTGTCAGCATACATGGCACCGAAGATTCGGGCATCGGGATCCGGCAGTGTTCGAGAAGATCGAAAAGGGAAATCTGGCTACAGGCATGAAATTAGTGGACTGTGGTGCGAAGATTCCGTGTGAGCCATGCATGGAAGGGAAGATGACTCGGTTGCCATATCCGCAGCAAGCCGAGCGGAAAACAACGCAGGCCTTGCAGTTAATCCACACCGATCTTTGCGGTCCGATGAGCAACGTGACTCCCGGTGGAAAGAGGTATTTTTTGACCCTAATCGACGATTACAGCAGGTATGTGGTAATGTATCTTCTTAGTGACAAATCTGAGGCGAAACAGCATATTATGAGTTTCGTCCGATTGGTTGAGAACCAGTTCGGGAGAAAGCCTCTGGTAATTCGATCTGATCGAGGCGGGGAGTTCGTTAATAATGAACTGAAACGGTTCTACCAAGAGGAAGGTATAAAGATGCAGCTGACGGCAGGGTACGCACCGCAGCAGAACGGTGTGGCGGAGCGGAGGAATCGCTACCTCCAGGAGATGGCGGTATGCATGCTTCTCGATGCCGGCTTGGGAAAGCAGTATTGGGGAGAAGCGATAGCTGCTGCCGCTTACATTCAAAATCGATTGCCTTCACGATCGGTGGCGAAGACGCCGATGGAGCTATGGTGTGGAGAGAAACCTGATCTAAGCCACCTTAAAGTGTTTGGATGCGAGGCATTTGTGTACGTTCCGGACGCAAAACGGGTGAAGCTTGACAGCCGTGCGGAAAAGCTAATTTTCGTCGGCTACGCTTGTGGTTCGAAAGCGTATCGGTTTTTGAACACGCAGACGAACAGAATAGTCATCAGTCGGGATGCCAGGTTTCTGGAACTCAAGCCAGAGCTGCAGGAGGAGTCACGAAGCGAAGAGAAGAAGATGCCACCGACAGGAAGCAGGAAACAGCCTATGAAGAAGAAAGTTGTGCCGGAGAAGAATTCGGATAGATTAGTCTCGGTTGAGTTCGATTCAGTGGTCGATAGAAGCATCGACGAAGAATCGGACTTTGTGGTCGACAATGCGAGTCTCGACGAAGAAATGCCTTGTGAAGGTTTTCCGGAAGAAGATTTCGACGACGACGATTATTTCGATACGGAAGACAATGGTGAAGGACAAGCGGGGCTTGATAGACCAAAACGCGGAAATGCCGGTGTTCTACCATCGAGATACAGTGATTTTGTTGTCGGAGTTGCGAAGCTGGAAGAACTTGAACCGAAAAACTATCGTGATGCAGTGAACAGTGAGGACAGTGATGAGTGGGTCAAAGCGATGGATGGCGAATATCAGTCGCTGGTGAAAAAGGGTACGTGGTCATTAGTCCCACTACCTAAGGGTCGACAAGCGATCGGATCCAAGTGGGTCTTCAAAAGGAAGAAGGACTCAACTGGACAGGTGGTGCGCTACAAGGCACGGCTAGTTGCCCAGGGGTATGCGCAGCGATTCGGCAGGGACTTTGGCGAAGTTTTTGCGCCAGTTGCAATGCCGTCAACATTCCGGGTACTCCTGACACTGGCGGGATATCGGAAGCTACATGTTCGTCACATCGATGTGAAGAACGCATACTTGAACGGAACCTTAAGCGAGGAAATTTTCATGCGCCAGCCACCAGGATACGCGGAACTCGGAAAGGAGGAGCTCGTCTGTAGGCTGCACCGGAGCTTATACGGGCTGAAACAAGCGACCCGTGTCTGGAATGCGACGGTGAAGAAGGTATTGCTGAGCTTAGGATTCCATCAGTCAGATTCGGACGCTTGCCTATTTTTGAAGCAGTTGGATAACGGTGAGTGGATGTTCCTTCTAATATACGTAGACGATATTGTTGTGGTATGTGGCAACGAGCGACAGATGATCCTTTTGGAGCAACAGCTGGGCAAACATTTCGAGATCTCGTCGTTGGGACAGATTAACCATTTTCTAGGTGTTAAGGTCGAGAAGGGTAGCGATGGATTCTACTCTCTCAGTCAGAAAGCGTTCATTAAGGAAATCGCTGAACGTTTCGGACTTGCCGGGGCAAAGCCATCGAAGTATCCTTTGGATGTAGGATACATGAAGCAACCAGACGGTGAACCATTAGCCGATAACGAACAGTACCACAGCCTAGTGGGAGCCCTATTGTATTTGACCACCAACACCAAGCCGGACATTGCAGCGGCCGTGTCCATCCTCAGCCGTAGCAGCAGCAATCCTACGCAGCGAGATTGGGTCGAACTTAAGCGCGTTGTTCGATACCTGATCGGAACGGAAGATTTGGTTCTACGACTTGGACTCGAGCAAAAGGGCGGAGTGAAGCTGATTGGATACAGCGATGCAGATTGGGCTGGCGATACTTCGGACCGGAAGTCTACCAGCGGTTTCGTTTTCTTGCTGGGAGACGCTGCGGTCAGCTGGGGTAGTCGCAAGCAGAACTGTGTAACCATGTCCACAATGGAAGCGGAATATGTCGCTCTGTCTGAGGCGGCACAGGAGGCAGTGTGGCTAAGACGTTTGCTGCGTGAGTTAGGCGAAGAACAGCAACTGCCAACGAAGATCAACGAGGATAATCGAGGGTGTATCGATTTCGTTTCTCTCGAGAGGCAAAATAAACGCAGCAAGCACATCGATACTAGACTGTACCATGCAAAGGATCTGTGTTCGAAAGGACTCATACAACTGTGCTACTGCCCAAGCGAAACGATGGTTGCCAACATCTTTACGAAGCCTTTGGGACCGCAGAAGGTGAAGCAACACACAGCCGATCTTGGATTGGCCAAGCTGATTAGAGGAGAACCTGTTCCGTAGTCTCAGCGAGGAGGAGTGTTGAATATTATTATCATTGGGGCGCTGAGCCACTGAACTCAATTTATATATCTACCTTTGTTATTCACAGTCACCTTGCTTTTTTCCCTCTCCTGTAAATCAAAAAATAATTAATTACACACACATGTTTCTAACCGCAAGTACCGTCGCAAGTGTTTTTTTTTGCTCACCGATAATCACAATTTCCCACGAAAATACTTTACTGTGCTGTTTTTCCCTGGTGTGGGGATCGATTCTGCCCAACAAGTATAAGGTTTAATTGGCAAAGCTAGTTAAAAGGCGTTACATTAGAGACATAAACTGTAATTCAACTAATTGTTCAGTGGTTGAATAAAAGTCAATTAATTCACCTGTGTAAAGCTTGTGTATTATTTTACTTCAGCTTATAATTGGATCAGTTTAATAGTGATGTACATTACAGCTGCTATTCAATTCAATATCAGGTTTTATTAGCTAGGCTATATAAACGATATTTAAACAGATTTATAAACTGTTATTCATCTCTTTGTTGAACTGTGTAAATTTAGTTACATATAAATGCTGGAATAGCTTTTACAAAGCAAGTTATTCAAACAAAATGAAACACTTGAATTAATGTTAATATTTCAATTGAGAACATGGTTATTCAGCTTCTATTTCAGTCAGATATTTTATTCAGCTGCGATAGTCGTATTTCAGCTTTAATAAAACATGTATGCTTATTTACTGCTTTCGTTTGTTTGTTGGGTAGATCAGCACTTCATCCACGCGTGATGCCAGGAAGCATGTAGCCGATGTCCAACCAGCAACCAAGCAACCCAGGGCCTAGCTTCATTCCGATGCAGCGATCCACTCCAAGGCAGATCCCAGTAGAAGATGACGCTGAGAACAACTTGACACGCAGTCACGTAGCTGCCCGCCAGGCGGTTTCGAGGGAACTTCCATCATTCAGCGGTACTCCGGAAGAAGGCCGTTGTTCTACTCAACTTTTACTACAACGACTAAGCTGTGTGGGTACACATCGGAGGAAAATCTGATCCGGTTGCAGAAATGTCTCAAAGGAAAGGCCTACGAAGCAGTTAAGTGCAGATTGATGCATCCAACGAATGTACCAGGCATTCTATCTACATTGAAGATGCTGTTTGGAAACCCTGAGATCATAGTCCAGAATTTGATATCCAAGATCCACTTAACACCGGCTCCGAAAGCTGATCAGTCAGATACACTTATCGAATTTTCCCTTGCCGTACAGAACCTGTGTGCCACAATTGAAGCCTGCCAACTGGAAGAGTATTCATACAATGTTGCTCTCTTGCATGAACTGGTAGATAAGCTTCCTTCAGGATTCAAGGTAGAATGGGCAAGACACCGTCGTAATCTACCCCGAGTACACCTCAGCGCGTTTTCAGAATGGTTGTACGAATTAGCAGAAATAGTCTGTCCGATTGCAAGTCTGCAAATCTGTAGTGATACTAAACCGGTGCGTAGCAACAAAAAGAACTCTGCTTTCCTCAATGCGCATAGCATGGAGATGTCCAGCAATCCAGCGGACAAGCCGCAACAATCAGCGACTAAGCGATCGAGTGCCGAATCCAACACGTGTGTCGTATGCAAGGGAAGTTGTCATAGTTTAGAGAAATGTCAGCGTTTCGAAGAGCTGGGATACAACGCCAGGTGGGCAGCAGTAAAGGAGTTCTGGTTATGCAGGAAGTGCCTCCGTAAACATAATGGAACTTGTAAATCGAAGCAAGTTTGTGGAAAAAACGGGTGTACCTTCAAACATCATAAACTTCTCCACAACAACCAACGTGATGAAGCGGCCACGACTGTATCGAGTGTATCGAAAGAGAATACTACTGCAACTGCACAAAACGCTTCCATACGGGAATGCAACGCACATCATAAATCCACCAACCAAGGGCTGTTCCGAGTTGCTCCTGTCATAGTGCATGGACCGAGCAAGTCCATCCAGACATTTGCATTCCTCGACGATGGATCGTCGCTCACGCTAGTAGATTCATCGCTAGTGCAGGAGCTGAAGCTACAAGGAAACCCAGAACCGTTGTGTCTCAAGTGGACTAGCAATAAGCGGCGGCTGGAAAGCGACTCCGTGAAGTTGGATATTGAGATTTCTGGAACAGGGGAGATTCAAAAGAAATATCGCCTAGCAGGAGCTCATACTGTTAAAAGTCTGGATCTTTTCCACCAGACGGTGGACATGCAAGAAATGTGTAAACAATACACTCACCTGCAGGGTATCCCAATCGAGTCTTACAAAAACGCTCAGCCCAGAATCTTGATCGGAATCGACAACGCAAATCTCACGTATCCCCTCAAGGGTAAGGAAGGAAAGATGTTCGAGCCAATTGCAACCAAGACGCGACTAGGTTGGATCATTCACGGAGGTGCCGGTATAGGAGGTGCTCTTATCGGGCATCACAGTCACAGCGTGCAGACATGTCAATGCAGCGAGCAATCAGATGAACTGTTGCAGCAAGCTGTTCGTGAATACTTCTCATTGGATGGGCTTGGTATTCACAAGTCGGAAAAGCTCCTTGTCTCCAGCACAGAACAGCGCGCGTTAGATATTTTACATTCGGCAGTCCAGACGGAAAGCGGTCGATACGAGGTGAACCTTCTATGGAAATTCGACGAGATTCGTTTACCCAACAGCAAACCAACAGCATTGCGGCGATTCCACTGCTTGGAGGCTAGGATGAAAAAGCAGCCAGAGTTAGCTGAAGTGTTGCAGGCGAAAATAGAAGACTATCGGAAAAAGGGATACATCCGAAAACTTTCCGATGAAGAGCTGCGGACTTCGCAAGAGCGGATATGGTATCTCCCTTTATTTCCCGTGTTCAACCCTAACAAACCTGGAAAGGTGAGAATCGTTTGGGATGCCGCAGCAAAAACCAACGGTGTATCTCTCAACTCGATGCTTTTGACAGGTCCGGACTTGCGCACACCTCTGGACTACGTACTCTACCGGTTCCGAGAATTTCGGGTGGGAGTAAGTGGCGATGTAAAGGAGATGTACCTGCAGATGCTCATGTCTAAGAAAGATCAGCATTGTCTCAGGGAGCTGTGGTGTGACGACTCTTCTGGTGAGCCCAGTATCTACGTTACACAAGTTATGCCGTTTGGTACCTGCTGTTCACCAAGCTGCGCACAGTACGTGAAAAATCACAATGCACGACAGTTTGAAAAACAATATCCCGCAGCAGCCGAAGCGATCATCAAGCAACACTATGTGGACGACATGCTGGTGAGCGTAGAATCGGAGCAAGAGGCTATTCAGCTAGCCAAGGAAGTAAAACTAGTTCATTCTAAAGCTGGATTCGACATGCGCAACTGGATCTCCAATTCATCTGTAGTCGTAGAGGCTATGAAGGAGGAGAAGACCGACGAAAAGAGCTTAAATCTCACAGCGGAACTAGGGACGGAGAAATTCTTGGGTATGTGGTGGTGCACGTCTAGCGACACGTTCACCTACAAACTCTCTCCAAAACACGACCGGGAGCTGCTTGATGGCGACCGCAAATCAACAAAGCGGGAGGTCCTTCGAACGCTAATGGCTGTCTTCGATCCATTAGGCCTGATATCGAATGTGCTCATATACCTGAAGGTTCTGTTCCAAGAAATATGGCGAGCCGGCATCGGATGGGACGATGAAATACCGGAAAATCTCAACGAAAAGTGGGGGAAATGGTTGCAGATTCTACCGAAAGTACAGTATGTCAGCATACCTCGTTGTTATCGTACTTTAACCCAACTAAGTTCGCAGACCAACGTCCAACTGCATACCTTCTTGTTTTACTTTTTTCTTGATAGGAAAAAAAAAAACTGCTAAGCCAGAACCACCGTTGCCAAGTAAAGTTCGAACCAGGTATTAACCTGCCACCTTAACCAGCAAACAATTTTCTGTACGTATTTAGTGTATACTGAGACTATGTTTTATGCATAAGCCGCGATGAAGTTTCTTTATTTCCTTATTTAATTGTCATAAGGATTTGATTTTGCTCAATTATTGATGATCTTTTTCTGATGATTCTAAGATTTCATTCTAAGATATGGTTTCCCTGGTTTTTATGTTTCTATTGTTTTTCCCTTTTCTGTATATTCTCAATTGTATTCATTTTTTACTGTTTTCATTTTCTTATTGCTTGGAAAATTATTTCTTCGTCGTCTTCGCTACAGTATACTTTGTAGATTTATTCTGCTTTTCTTTTAAGATTTTCCTTTTCCTCTGCTAATTTATTCCATTGCTCCATTTCCACTTCAGGTATCATTTCCATTTCCTTCTTGATGGTGTCATTCCATGTGAATGCCGGCTCTCCTAGTTTCCTGTTGATAGCTTTTAATTTCATTGCTTTTTTCAACGGATGATCTTCTGATCTTCTTTGGATATGTCCCCAATAGCATATACGTTGTACTCTAGCTCTTTTAACGACTGTTTGTCCTTCTAGTAAATCCACAATTGAAATTTCTCTTGGAGGTTTGTCTCTTGAGTATTCCCAAAGCTCTCACAATTTGATGTTCATATCTTGCCATGGAAAATCTGTTTTCCTTTAATATTGTCGCCGTTTTTGTCCCATATGTAATAGCGGGCGATATGACCGTGTTAGAGATCAATTTACTTATCTTCCAAAGTGGATTATATCGTTTCACAAATTCTATTAGCACTCTTGCTGTTTTCATTGTATCCTGGCATCTTTGTCGCGAAGTCATCGATCTGTCCAGACATTGTGTGATGTGTATTCTCAAGTATTTAATACTAGACTTCACTGGGAATATCTCATTGTTCAGTTTAATTTCCGTTTGTATACTTCGGTTATTCCTTGGTTCTTTAATAATATTTAATATTTCTTTTTTCTGCATTTATTTCTAGACCAACATTTGCTAGTGATTCCTTTAGAAATTTCAATATGATTTCCAGCTCTTCTGTAGATTGAACTATCACTAAGATGTCATCCGCAAATGCCAGTAATATCGGCAGTCTTAAGTGTTTTTCCTCCAGTAGATTAAGGGTTTTCACCTTTTCCTTAACCTCTTTTAATACCTCTTGCATAACCAACGTAAAAATGAATGGTGACATAGGACACCCTTGTATTATTCCTATACCTTTAGCTTTTTCGGTCGTGCTTACTCCTTCCCATAAAATGTTGGTTCTCTCTGCGTTGATTGCATTGCAGACCCTCCGTATTAGATGATGAGGCACATTCAATTTTTGTAATATTCTATTAATACATTTGATATCTACTCTTTAATATCAATCGAAGCGATAATCGTCGTCTTTATTTCTTCTGTTACTCTTCTGGCCATGTATTTCTGGTCGCCCGTCGATCTGCCTGGTGTAAATGCCGCTTGGTGAATCTCTGGATTTCCTGTATGTTGTTTTAATCGCTCTCTCAGCCATATTGCATACATTATATATCCTATTTCATATGTAATACGAAATATTATACCTATACTCTATATAATGACATTTTACCTATATTACACAACGTGATGCGTCGGAATTCATCCGCTGTTTTTGCACCTCTCTTTTTGGGTATTGGAATTTGTATTGATTTTTTCCATTCATCAGGTATGTTGTTGGTTTCCCATACTTGTCTTACGATCTTCCACATCTCCTCAATTGTATTATTATTTACATATCTTAAGAATTCGTTTTTAGCTTTATCTGTTCCTGTAGCTTTTCCATTCGCAAGGTTCTGTATTGTTGTTTCTATTTCTTCCTTCGTTGGGCCTGCATCTATTTCTTCTATGTCTTCCTCAATAGTTATTTCTTCACCAATAGTAGCCTCCAGCTGTATTTCCCATTCTGCTATAGATATGTTGGGTTGTGAGACGCTTCCTTTTGTTTTAACATATCTTTTTAGAAAATGATGTGTTCTTTTTATTCTTTCTCCTGGTTCATATACCGACAGATTGTTGAAAAATGTTATGATCTCTTTCTCTCTGTGATCGCTCACTGCCAGCTTGTACTCCTTTTGCTTTATATCAATATTTGTTCTTGCAATATTTATGTCCATTCCGTGTTCTTTAGCAATCCTAGTTCTCTTCTGTTCTTTTCTTAATTTTTGAGGTGCGGCTTTTCTTTTAGGCGTTGTTGGTATTCCTGTTCCCTTCAGCATGTTTTTTGCAGCCGAGTTCATTTTGCCAACCAGTTGACTGTACGCTTCATGTATGTCCATTTCATCCACCGGAACTTTACCCTTTTGAGCTAATTCGCCATGATATTTTTTCTTTGCCTCTTTAAATTGCAAATTTAAAGGCGTTGACAATTGCTGAGACTTTAGAATCTGGTTGCCGATAGTTATTGGTTAGTTTAATTTCACAAATTACTTTTTTGTGATCTATGTTGAGTTCTGTCCATTCTGCTCGTATGTATCTTATTTTAGAAATTTACTTGAATATTGGGCTGCTATAACATGGTCTATCTGTGATGATTTGGTCCCATTGGACCAGGTCTCCAGTAAAGTTTGATTGTATTGCTATTCCACGGTACCATTGTAGAACATTAATTATGTATGAGACCTATTTCGATAAATTAACCATCGAAGGATATGATCGATGCTTGGAGGGGTCATGAAATAGTCAATTGCCTGCAGATGGATACCACCCAGCCAACCACAAGTCGTATAACAGTATTGAAATACTATCGTATATTCCAATATATTTAGTCAAAATCGCAATTACTTGTGGCCTTTATCGTATTATGTTTAAGTTAAATCGAAAAGAAGGCAAATTTTCGACTTCTATGCGATGTGTCATTTATTCATCGTACTGCGTCACAAATTAAATCGGATATACATCGCTAACCTTTTTAAATCGAATTTGTTATTACAGTTTCAATCGCATATGATATCAAATAAACTCGTTTGAGAAAACATTGAAATTTGCACGTATATGGACGCCACTTTTGCCATATTTTTGCATTCTATACGATTTGTTTACTTACATATATGTTTGTATATCATAAAAACAACTTTCAACATGCATTTTGGTTGTCTGGGCAATGTCGGAAGCAAGGCATAAAAAGCTTTCAGTCCTCGTTCGAACTTGGATTCACTCTGAGAAGAGAAGCGTTTTTTTTTTATTATGTCGATTTTGGGTAATAGTGGGAAGCTCTTACTGCTGCCAAGAATTGGAGCTGCAGCGGTCTTTGGTTTTGTTATTGAACAAGTTCTATATTGAACGAAACATACACCAATCTTAATTTCAAAACAATTCCCTCGACACCATCAACAAAGAACATGCTAGGATTTCGGACAAATGATGATCGGTACAAGCATTACGGCATACAAAACTCTCAGAATAAGATGATTCAATCACTTTGTTAAACGAGTTACCATTTTACAGTCGAAACAAATGTACATCATACTAGGATTGTTTTATGCATAAGTAGGAAATATATGTGTCGATACCTACGCATCGAACAAATTTGCTCTCCAAATTACTGTTTGCATTCTACTATTGATTAAAAATGTAAGTTTCATAAGGAATAGTATCAGGTGCTCCGTCCAAACTCGCTCAACACAAAACAACAGCGAAAGATGGCTTTCAAAGCAAAAGTAAAAATTAGATAATGTTTTCCAAATTTTTACCATCCACACTCACAACAAGAAGAATGTTGTCTACACCGGTGCGGTATAACTACAACTCATACTTTTTAGATCTATTTCGGACGTTCAGCATCACGCTATAGTGTTTAATTTTAAAACCATAACAATCAAATCTTTTAAAATTACATTCGTTTTTTTGTACATTACAAGCTATTAATTAAGAAACAACGGAATAATTTCTTCAGTTTATACATTTTTTGTTTGTAATTCGGTGAGGGTGTACGTGAATAAAACCAATCCAACAAAACCTGGGTGAAATATAAGATACTCTCTACACTTGCGTCAGGTGCTAATTTCTTGGAAAGGTAAGATTCTTGGTTTTGAAAAGAAAAATGCATGGCCCATTCTGAGGATTCAATAGCCATCCAGAGGTTCAATGCCATGCTCTTCCTGTTGATGTTGTATCAGGCCGCTGTCGCTGAGAAAAGTAGCCTCACACAGATGACACTGCAGGACTCGGACATCGCCGTGGGTGTTCCTGTGAGCTTTCAGACTGTCAGAACGGGTAAAGCTTTTCCCACACACGTCGCATTCATACGGCCGCTCACCGGTATGCGTTCGTAAATGAATTTTCAACGACTTTGGCCAGGCGAACTCTTTCTTGCAAATGTGGCATCGGTGTTTTGATTTTGGACCTGATGGCTCGGAATTAACGCCCTCACTTGCTCGGGATATGTTGTCTTCTTCCTGCTCGTAACTGTTGTTGTTCTCATTCTCTTCTCCCTCTTCTTCCTCATTCTGACCACCACGTTCCTCTTCGCTACAATAGTATGGAAACAAGCTATGCAAAAATAACTGCATTTCAAACCAGTGAGTTGTTTACCCTTCCTGTTGTTCCTCGTCATCTTCGTCTTCGTCCTCTTCGTCGTCATCGTCGTCTGAATCCTCCTCCTTCACCATCACTTCAATGACCTTAAAACACAAAGCATGAATTAGGAACGATAGCTCAAAACAACATCCTAAAGCTACAAACACCCATTTTGGATGCCGATCGTTACCACTGCTCACCTGTTCATCCTCGCTATCCTCTTCCTCATCCTCTTGTTCCTCTTCTCCATTAACTTCACCCTCCTCGACAACGATCCCACTTGCTTCCGCATCCGGATCTTTCTTCAGATTCAACAACCCATGGAAATCTGCCGACGGTTCTACCTGCTGCATAAGACCATCGTTCGATCCCTCATCCGATGAAAAATGACCTTCACCTGTCATTTGCCGCCGCCTCATGAACGCTTCCTGCCGGTGTATTTTCTCGTGCGTTTTCAGATAATCGGAACGAATGAATGCCATTTCGCACTTGTCACATTTGTATGGCTTTTCGCCCGTGTGCAGCCGAAGATGCATTTTGAGAGTTACGGCGGTCACAAATGTTTTATCGCACTCGGAACATTTATATCGCCCATCATCAGTTTTCTGAAACTCTATTCTATCTGCAAGAGCATTCGTCATAGGACTGATGGGTGATTTGATCTTTGCCATCCTACTCGTATAACTCATATCCGTTGTAGAATCGTCATCGTCATCCAAAACCTCGCCATTTGCTTCGGCCAATGCCTGCCTATGCCTTTTCGACTTGAAATGCTCCTTTAGATAGTCGACCCTATTGAACGATCGGTCACAAACATCGCAAAAGAATGGTTTCTCATCCGTGTGGGTAAGCGCATGCTTCCGCAGTGAATCGCTGTGGTTGAATACCTGATCACAAATCTTACATGCATACTGGCCATCTCCGGCATCCACAAAGTGATAGTTCTCCGGCAGTAGACCGGCTCGACCAATAGTTGGCTTTTGAGGACTCATTGAGTCGCTACTGTCCGACATCCCGATTCCCGCAAATGAGCCTTTCGTCACCGCCGGGGGCAAAATTACCAGCGGATTACCATCCTTCCAATGTATCTTCATGTGCCTTTCCAGGTAATCCGACCGGATGAACGATTCCGAGCAGTGGCTACATTTGTACGGTTTTTCGTTGGTGTGAATTCTGTAGTGAATGCGAACAGTTTGCTGGTGGGAGAAAACTCGTTCGCAGGCAGTGCACATGAATTTGCCATCTTCCGTGCGGATGCAATACTCCTGCTGGTCGGGTGGCTTCCGCTCCTCCGGTGGTTTGAGCAACGAGATTCCAGTGGATTGTGGACGGGCGCTGAGCGGCTTCAGCAACGATATCGAAGGTGTCGTTGAGCTACTCGTGACCGTGGTACTCGCAAAAGGCGCCGAGCTGAACGACAGATTGGAGGTATCGATGGCTCCCAGCGCACCCGGGTCCTCGCCGTTGTCTTCGATGTGCTTCTTGAGGTGATTTTTCAAGAAGTCCTGCCGCATAAATGCCAAACTGCACAACGGACATTGGAAGGGGGTGATGCCTGAATGGGGAGAGGGGAGAAAAGAATGAGATGAATTGAAATTACTGATTTGAAATGCCATAGCTGAAGCGAAAAGGACTCTATCCCAAATCCCAAATCTAGAATAAAGCGAACTTATTATCCAGAATGTTCTGTTGAAATGTTTCCTTTGTATATGTGCACGTGAACAGAAGGGATTTTTAAAGTGTATTTTGCATAAATTAAACAGCATTATGTAGTATCACAGCTATATTATCTTCAGAAATAACGCTCTCCGCTGACCTACAATCAAACTCTATAGTTAAACGCACTCTATTTATCGAAGACTTAACATTATAAAGTTAAATCATCCTATTAACAGAACTTATCATAAAAGGACGACAAGGTATGTGATCATGTTCATCTAAGGATTTGATATCCTTCTTTTAACTTTAGAAAATTCCAGAGCACATGAAGAATTAAAAACGCGGCAGTCTGCAGAACCCTTTAATGACATCCATTGAGACCATCCCCACCGGTGGGTTTGTATTATTTTGATGACTGACTGGGTATTATTTTGATTAGTGATCCTCATAGCAAGAGATAAGCGGATATTCGATTCAACGATTTGGCAACGATGTTTATTTTATTCACAGAGGCTTGCCACAGTGCAAAATTTGTACGATTGGCTCAGACAGGGATGCCAGACTTTTACAGACATTTGAAATGTTTTTTTTTAATTTCAATAAAGGTATTCTCTGAAGTTTGGATTTAAAGTAGAAATCCTTGAAGAAACGAAAGCGGTGGGCCACTTGGAGACACAAAGGGCCCGGAGATAAGTATCGTATAGTTCCTTTCTGAGGGTAACATGGAGTCCCTACTTATGGTAGTGATCAATCCCACGCGTGTTCAAACCCATGCGAAAAATTACTGTCAAAGCGTTGGTAATATTGATCCATTTCCATCAAGTTACAACGAAAATCAAGTTCAAATAATATTTGAGAAATTTAGAGACTTCCTCGAATAAAAAAATCTTCTCCTATGGTCAGGTAGAAACTTCTCAGAAGTATTGGGAGCAAGCAACTCATGCAAGAAGATCCTTCAAAAATTCATTACCGAAGATCAAGATCATACTTACCAGAAATTCAAGACAGAACTTCCCCAATAATCAGTAGAGGACTTATCAGAGTTTCAGGAAGAAGTGTGGGGTAGAGGACTTCTCTGAAATTTAGAATTTTTCAGAGGTTTTGGAGTTCTTCCCAGAAATTTAAGATTGAACTTCCTAGACGTTCAGAAAAAAAAAACATCCCCAAATTTCTGACGTGAGCCAACCAGGAGGGCACTACCTATTATTTCTCAAAAAATCAGAAAAAAAATCCTCAGGACTATGCGTCATAGAAGAAGGGAAGAACTACTCTCAAGTTCAGGAAATAACTTCTCAGAAGTTCCAGAAGAAACTTCTCGAAAGGTTAGTTGAAACTTCACAGAAGTGCTGGGCAGCTTTTGCAAAGCTCAGAGGAGGATATTTTAACATTTCAAAATAAGGATTTCTCAAAATTCTTTAGAGAGAAAATAATAAAACTTTCCAGGAGCATTGGAGGTACTTGCTTCTAATTTGAGCACGAACTTCCCAATAGTTCCGGAACAAACTTCCACAAAGTTCTGGAGAAAAAATCCCAAAAGTTCAGAAGAGGACTTCTCAGAAGTCCAGGACGAAACTTCAAGAACAAATTTAAGGGAATTTTCCTAAAAATTTTGGAGACGGCTTTCCCAAAGTTTTAATAAAATATTCCTCCCAGTTCCCGATGGAAGCAATCAGAAGCTTGGAAAGAATAAGCTCAGGAAAAAACTTCCCCGAATTTCAGGAAGAAACCGACCAGAGAAGGCACTTCCTGTAGGGTCAAGAAAGAGTTTTTCAAAAAAATCAGTAAAGAACTCCTCAGAAGTTCACAAGAGAACTTCTCAGAAGCTGCGAAGAGACCAAAAGCTTAGTTGGAACTACCCAAAAGTGCAAGTTTCGAATCAAACATTCCAGCATTTCAGAATGAGTTCTTCTCGAAGTTCACAAAATCCTAGAAGTTATGGTACATACTTTTGATAAAATCAGGGAGAAACTTTCCAGAAGTATAGGGGGAACTTTTTAGTAGTTTACGCAGGAATTTTTCAGAAATTTAGGAACAAACTTCTAAGTTCAGAAGAATACTTCCCTAAAGTTCAGAAGAGATTATTTCGGCAGTTTAGAAAAGGACTTCTCAGAAGTTTAGGAAGAAACTTCTAACAACTTAAGAAGATTTTCCAAGAAATTCTGGAGAGTACTTATCAGAAGTTTTAGAAAGTAACTATGTTCAGGAAAAAACTTACCAATTGTTTCTGGAAGGTAAGGTTGGGGTCTTAAATGTGAATATTGAAGAAAATAAGGAGTGACTGCCATGAAGTTCATGAGGAATTTTGCCTGAAGTTCAGGAGGAAACTTTCCAGCATTTTAGCAAAGAGCCTTGCAGAAGATCAGCAGAGAGTTTCCCTGAGATGATCACTGACTAACCGAAGAAGTAGTCTATACAAAAATCATTCATATGACCATAATGATATTGATGATCATGAAAAATGATGATAGTGTTATAGAGTCTTTGTAGTTTTTTTACTAGTGAAAAATAAATTGAATTCAATTTTATAATTTAGATAACGGAAGATTGACTCTGTTATTCATTGTAATTCAATGGTAATTATTGAATCAAAAAAGAGTCAGTTCAAAACTGCAAAGAACGTTGCAGGAAAAAAAAAACTAAAGAAAATTTTGTCATCTTATGCTTATCTTATGCTTCAAGCTTCATTGTCACTTTAAAAATTTGAAACAATAGTGTAAGGTTGCATACAATCCCAGAAATAGATGTAGACATGTTTACATAACCACACAAGTAGAAAAAATGACATAACTTGCTTACGTCTTTTCTTTGAAAGAATTCTAATTTTCTGAAAAAAAAATATTACAGATTTTCACAGATATTCCCAGACATCTCAAATTTTTATCACAGACATTTGAAAAAAATATCTGGCATCCCTGGGCTCAGATTTGACAGCTCTCGATGCATGATTGGCTCAAAAATGGCTGCTTCCGCATATCTCTTACTATGAGGATCACTAATTTTGATGACTGAGAGCGTTCCTATATTGATTTAGCCACCCACTTTCGCACCGGACGTTCATAATAACACTCAACTTTATTCTCGCACCGGTTTCGTTTCGCTAAATATTTCGTGCAGTGTATAGTTTGAATACTCTCCGTACAGGTTTGCGACGTTCTGGTTTGTTCCAAAGATTGGATCTTGGGAAACATCCAGCCAAGCCCTGCATAGCAATTCGTTGTCTTGTTGTGTCCCATTCCTTCCACGGGGTTTTCATGCACGCATTTTTTTCACAACATGTCACAATAAACATGAAATTAGCCACTTTAAAAACAAATCGGAAACACTTAAATTGAAAACTTTCAGTCTTTCAGATGACAAGATGTTGTTTTAACGTTTCCACTTGTTTTGCTTATTTTTATTCAAATAGCAACGCTCGGCTCGGTTGAGTCGAGTTGTCAAATTTACGAACCGGCTGCTCACCGAGAGAAAATTGTCATTTTTCAACCCGGTTACCAACCACCGGTGCGGTGTCGAGTTGTCAAACAGAGTAACAATTTACCGATATTAAAGTATTGGTGCGGTTGGTCTAAGAGATTGGTCATTTTATGCAAAAGTTATTAGTGTATTCGAATGATGTTTCATTCCATTCGTTCATTGAGGCCGCTTTCAACTGCTTCATGGTCCAGATTTCATGTTTCCGGAATCGTTTCTCCAGATCATCCCAAAAATGTTCATTGGGATTGAGATCCGTAGACTGTGGTGGAGTGTAAAGCCTGTGGAGTACACAGTAAAGGATCCATTCCCTTACAACAAGCTTGTTCTGCTGAAAATAAAAATCTTTTCCAAAGTTGAGTTTTCAGCACTATTTTACACCTTTTTATTAAAAAAAATCTTCATTGAAAGTTATTACAGGTTCAAGGGGAAAGGATTGATCATCGGAAAGAAATATCTAGAGTGTTTCAGAGTAGACGAATTAAAAAATTGGTTGGTTGCTTTGATCTACTTAATTCATTCTAGGGTTGCTTCGTTGCACGCGATCTGAATCTACGCACAACACTCCTCTTCAACGAAGTCAACGGTTAAGGGTCGGTGTTCAGGTTGCATTGGACTCCGATTGCGTTCCGATGCCGTTCCAGTTTCACCCGCTCCAATAGTTTCGTCATCAGATCGGTTCCCATCTGGTCGGTCTGCAGGGAGCGTAGGCCGATGATTCGTTGCTGCTGCAAACCTCGTGTGAAGGCATGCCCGACATAAGCTTCTGCATCCAGAGTTTTTGGCGAACCAGTCCAGGTGGCTGAAAGCCACTCGAATATAGAAATAAAAAAAAATTCTGCATCCAGAGTAGCTCATGGCATCCCTCTGCTACCTGGCCACGAATTCGGCCAGTCAGTGTCGACAAACCTTGGTTTCACAGATTCCTCGTCAAATTAAAGTACCGAAATATCCGCTTTGCTTCGTTCCAGTCCCTGTTGGTCGGCTTCGTCACCTTTCTCCCCAAGTAGTGATGTGCTGAGACAGATGTCCGGCCGCGAGTTGTCCGCAACGTATAGCAGACTACCTATCAAGCTGCGGTACGATTCGTTGGTAGGTAGATCTCCCCCCCCCCCCTCCTAGCGAGCTTCGATCAACGGGATACCGGGACGCACAATTACCGCTAGTCTTGAGGAAGCCCCTATTCCGCTTAACGCAGTCGAGCACTTCCTGCCAGCGACCAGCAGCCGTCCCGGCCATGCGGTTGAGTTGGGAGACGGGGTCTTCCGCGACTTCCCGCCCTGTTGATCTTTCCTTTCCCAGTGCTACTACCCTTCAACTGCGGAATTCGCTGGCACTGATCAGGCTGGATATGCGATCTGTTCTCGGCAAAAATTGCTAGTGTGTTTGAAGACGAGCAAGTTGCCGTTCATTCCATTAACGCTGCCGCGAGAAATGTTCCCTTGGCAAATCAAACACTCAGCCTCATTGATGTGGACTTTGAATCGATCTCCAACGTTGCATCACTTCTTATAACACCGTGTTCCATTCGTTTTTCTTAAACAGAATATGGCCTATCTTCTGGATCCACTTCAACAGATATTCCAGCTGTCCCTTTCTAGCGGAATATTTCCATTTTGCTGGAAAACGACAGACATGTTTCCGGTATATAAAAACGGATGCAAGCGGGACGTGAATAACTACAGGGAATCACATCGTTAAGCGCCGTATCGAAGCTATTTGAACTGGTCGTAAGGAACTCTCGTTTTGCACATTGTAAGCAGTGTTTGAGTGAGGCGGTAATCTCCTAAGATGGTTTCGTTCATATCTTACAGGGCGTCAACTGACAGTTGCTTTAAGCGAAATTCGATCAACAAGTTTTTGCGCCACGTCCGGGATACCGCAGGGCAGCCATCTGGGACCGTTGATATTTCTTCAACGACGTACATCTTGTTATTGGAGGACCACGACTGTCGTTTGCCGACGACCTGAATTTTTTTCTGCGTATCTGCTCAACAGCCAACTGCCGTTTCCTCCAAGAACAGTTTGATGCCTTTGCTGATTGGTGTACTCTAAATCGATTGGTGGTCAACCCGGCTAAGTGCTCAGTCATAACCTTTTCACGGCAGAAACAACCAATTATTGTTTTCAACTACAATCTTCTCGGCACGATTATCGAACGAATGCAGTGCGTTACAGACCTAGGCGTTCAGCTGGATTCTAAACTGACGTATCCGCATCATATTGTGTATGTTGTTGATAAAGCTTCAAGAACTTTTGGTTTTGTTTTCAAGGAGCATGTTATCGTTATCGCAAGTTTATCGGGTTCCTTTCTTTCGGCACGTATGGTATCTTTTTCTGCTGAAGATACTCCAGCGTTTTCTTGGCATAATGGGAAGACGCCTTGTCCGGCCAGAAGACGTACTTTCCATACGCATAATGCTCCTTTAAGAACGGCAGAAAATTTTTCTCAAGAAACTTCGGGAGAGGGGGGGGGGGGGGGTGTGGCCGACTTGTCGCTGGAATAGTAGCTGTCATTTCCTGGAATGTGGGTCTTCGAGAGCGGAAAGTAACTTTCGTCGTCCAGCACGGTAGTTCTTCGTCATCCACCGGCATTGCGATTTCACGGTCGCTATCTGCTCGTCCGTGTACTCGGGGGACCGAGTTTTCTTCCGACAGATGATGTCCTACATCTTGAGGGTTCGGTGAATCAAGGTATGGGAGCAGTGATATTTTCGGCCGGCGCCGTCACGCAAACTCGTTTCGTCCTTGTTGTCGAACAGCTTTTTCAACGCTTCCTTCTTCTTCTTTATCTTCGGCCTTCCGGTCCACGGTTAGGGATGCCAGGATCAGGTAACCAGTACTCACAGCCACGTTTTTGTCTTAAAAGTGGTCTACCGTAAACTTTATTCCACGATGACCAGGCGTTTCATAAAACCGTACAACACGCTCGCGGAGTGCTTGCTGTTTCGACGCCATCTTCGATTGAACTGACAGCTCCCGAGCGAAAAGAAAAATGCCACCCATTTCTAGGGAGTCCAGAGAGCAATTCTCATGGAGAGAAAAAAAAATTACGCTCTTTACATTAATTACAGATAGGTATTGTAATCATTCTCATTTATCTTGAACACCCGTTAGGAGAAACCTAGACTAGGGGAAACTGAAGTTTCAACGGTTTGTTTTTTTAAAATTTACACAGTAAATTGGGGTGAAAATGTCCGAGGCAGTGTTGTCTGTTCTCTGTGTTTTTAGCTAATTTGAGAGCAGATTAATTAATTTTTACCGGCACTGATCCAGATTCCTCGAACGCTGCTTCTAACATCAACTATGCTTTCCGGGCGGATTTAGCTTCCCTCACGTACACGCATTTGATCGCATGTGGGATGATTTTAACGCGTGCTATCCGGTTCTTCGCGGCGTTCACCGGTTGATCGGCTGTTCCTTCATTCGGCGTTGGCTTGTCGGCTTCCTACCAATCCTCCGCCTCCAGGAACGTCTGAACAGCAAACCTCCACGTCGGCCTAGCAGAAGTTCGATTCACGGCAGACTATGTATTGAATGGGTTCGATTCAGGACAGCGTCCCATCCTCCGCCTTGAAAAAAAACTTGTCCTTAACTATCTGGACTCTCTGGACCCAAACTACTTCAGTTAACGGTTGCAACCGTAATGATGAAAATTTTATTTCCCGTTTCTAGGTATATAATTCAGAGGCTACTAACTATAGAACGCAGTATTCCGACTGATTGCCAAGGTGGTACGATGTCATTTGGCTACAGTTTATCGCATCAAAAGGTCTCTTTAGGATGGTCCTAAGCAGCGGAAGCCAGGAAGTGGAGGTCCACGGTTTGCCCGTAAACCAAACGTGATGAAATCAATCCGTGTAAAGATTAATCGTTTCATCAGAAAATTTGCCAAAGAAGCCAACATTTCAGAGAAGGCGATGGTTGATGGAAAACATAAAGTTTTGGCCGAAAGATTCGTAGCCGCCTAGCAGTCCGGCCCTTTATCCAATGGATTATTCGACTTGCACGACTTTCCTGGGCACAGAGTATCATTGTGCGAATTGTACAATATATAAATGCATGCATTGGCGTTGGCATAGAAAGCTCTCAGTTAATTACTGTGAACTGTGAAGTGTGGAATTTCTTATAGAATAATAAGTTCAGAGCAGTCAAAAGCTCATTGGAAAAAAGGGGTCAAAGCCAGAAATGCGTGAGGTTTATTTTATCACCTTCCCACTTTTAAAGATTGTTTACTTACAAATCTGAAATTTTTTACATAACGCTAAGAGAAATACCAGACCCCGTGAAACCCCTAAAACCTTGCGTTATTAGTCCTTTATTATTTAAGCGTATTCGAGGTGACTTATGATGACGTATTAGTCCGATACGAATTTTTAAATATTCTCTCCCCTATGTTTAAACGATTTCTAAAACCTCGATCGACTGCTCAGCAGGCGTTGGCGATTCTGAACCATGGAAAAGGGGATAAAAATCGTGACTACTATGACGCACTACACATTATAGTGTTGCAGACTGATCAGTTCTTCGATCATGCCTAGAGATTATCAATCTCTTCAATAATTCATAATTATTCCGTTAGTAGTTCACCGAAAAACGATAGGCAAAGTATAGAATGTGTACATAGAAAATATAAGAATACTGGATCAACAATAGAAAAGGGCCCATCAACATTTGTAAACAAACACTTCTGAGCCCGTTTTCCCGGAAGCCGTTGGCTACACACGCAAACCTACAGAATCATCGTGTAGGGGAAACTTTCCCCTACATGGTGATGGTATTGGTTTGCGTGGGTGGCCTACGCTTTGCGAGGAAATAGGCTCAGAAGTGTTTGTTTACAAATGTTGATAGGCCCTTTTCTATTGTTGATCCAGAATAGCTATACAACTATTATAATACGTTACAAGGATCTAGAAAAAGGCTAGTAGACTAAAAGCGAACGATTCAATTCCTCAGTAGTAATTTACATATAAACCTAAAATGAAATGTGTCGCGTCAGTTTCTCATCAAATTTAGTCGATTTTTTAGAGATTGTTCAGGGCACGCATTTAATCAAACTCACATCTAGTGTAGATATCGAAAACATTCAATTAAAATTATGTTGAGACTCAAAACACTCTCTACATCAGCGGAACGAAACTGTAAGATGACAATACGTATTTCTGATGAAATTATTTTGCCTTATTCGTAGCCTCAAAACCATCAAGAGAAAAACATGTTTTGTAGATCTATATTGTTTAGCTACAAACCGGCTTAAATAAGCCAATTCTTCTCTGTTAAAGTTGACCAAACTGCCACTCAGCTAGTGCTCGCTTTGGAAAGCTTTCTACCTTATAGATTATTTGCGAATGATACGCGGCACAAGCGATTTTATCAAACCTAAGATCAGCAAATACACCTACATACCTGTATGCGATCGCAGATGGATCCTCAAGGACGTTTCCTTCGAAAAGGTTTTCTCGCACCGGGGACACTGCAACGAACTGGTATCGGTCCTGGATACCTCGGTTAGTAAAGCTGCTATCATTCTTTTCTGTTCCTCAGTCTCTTCACCCAGGTCCTGTTGCTCTTCCTCACTTTCCGATGAACTTGCCCCTCCATCTCCACCTTCATCTTCACTGGACTCAGCCCGCGACACCGAATTGGACTGTACGAGATCTTCCAACTTCTTCAAGCCGATTCGTGGCCGCTTAGCGGCTTCCGATGAGAAACTCTTTTGCTTAAAATCCAATGATTTCAGGTGATTGGATCGATGACATTGTAGGAAATCCTGTCGAATAAACGATTTCGGACAGAGGTCACACCTGAACGGTTTTTCTCCCAAATGTCGCTTTATGTGCTGTATTAGAGGCTCACGAGCGTCGTAACATTCGTCACAATAGGTGCATGCAAATTTTCCATTCTCATCCACTTCTCCATGGGATTCGTTTTCCGAGGGATAATCTGGATTTATGGAGTAATTCTCTTTTCGATCTGCATTGCCATAGTGTTCGGTGCGAATATGTCTCAGCAGACCACGATTAGTGGCAAATACCCCGGAACAGGCTGTGCAAGTGAAAACCTGTTCGGTTGTTTCATGGGATTTTATAATGTGGTATTTGAGATAATCGGAACGCACAAACGACCTGTCGCAGAGCTCGCACTTGTACGGTTTTACATTGGTGTGCGTGCGAAGATGCACCGTAAGGGATTTTAGCCAAGTGAAGGTCTTGTTACAATACTTGCAGTGATAAATCTGCTGCTGCGTACGTTCCGCAGTTCTCGATAAAATCGTTTCCGCTGCAGCCATTACATCTTCTTCTTCTTGTCCGTGTTTTTGTCTCAGTATGGCTCCTTCTTCTACGCCATCTACTTCCGGTGGACCGTCCAGTGAATCATCACCGCCAGACGCCATACTGGTTAGAAAATTAATATGGTCCTCATCGATTCCGACAACAATTTCCTGATCGGATCCACCATTTTCGTCACCTCCAGTGGTTTCATTCGAGCGAAACTCACCCAAATTCACCTCTTGCTCTCGTTTTATTGCCAATTCGTCCATTACGTAGTCCCTTGCTCGAACCACTATCAACACGAAAAAAATCCGTCGTCACCGTGCTCAACCTTTTTTTTCTTCTTTGTTTTCCCCTTCGAACCACTTCCTCCGTGAAAAAAGGTTGCTTAATCGCTGTCTCTCTTTTGATGAAAAAATCCGTGACTCCGTGCGAAATCAAAACATTCCCGCTATGATAAACACTTGAACTCGACATCTAGCGCATCGTTCACCACTTCCGGAACGGAAATACTCGAAAAAATGTGTCCAGAAATAACCTGATTCTTGAGCACGCCCAACTCTGCGAAGGTTACTACGATTCTTCTACACGCTACGCTGCTCCGAAATGTGGTGTTGTTCCGTCCGTCCGTCCGTCATCGTCGTAACAGCAACCCGTCGTGGTAATCTCGTCAGCATCTTTAGCTCAAGGCGATTCTCGCACACAAACCTGAAAAACATAACACAACCACCGAGACCCGAGAAGCAGAACAAAGAGGAACTGTCAAACGGATACCATCCGGATTGTTTTGACAGCGGCTTGTTGTCAAACAGAAGGGGTTATCGGATGGTAACTGATCTTTGGTAGCGACAATTCGAGATCAGCACGTAAAAAGGACCTAACCCAACGAAATCCCGCATAACGAAAAACAATTGAGCATGAGCATGATTGACCGCCCACGGATGCAATTCCTTTATTGCCAGATCAGCTGTTTTTGCTAAATTTGGGGAAAATGCGTTGAAAAGTACACCAGCGCATTCAATGCGCTAAAAAATGCACGAATAATTCAAATGCGCTCAAAAATGTGCAATGAATGCGTACTAAAGTGCGTCAATGCGTTGAAAAATGTTCGAAAAATGCCTCAATGCACTTCTCAATACGCAAGGGGCAAGACGGCTTTCTCGTGATTAACTTTTTTCTTCAAAATTACTCAGGATTCATCAAATTTGCTCATTCTATGATTTTCTTGTCCCTCCAAGATTTAGAGTGGTGGGAATGCCAAAATATTTGTGCAAAACTAAAACATTAACTTCACTCATATTTAATCAGAAATCTCACGTTTGCTCAGAATGCATCAGCTTTCATCAACTTGTATAATTTATTACTCGATCTAAAGTATTCTGGCAGCACTAGCTTGTATAAGACGGTGGCGACGGTGGAAACCTTGGCAACCAATAACAGCAGTATGTTTACTGTTTGGGAAAATTATTTATTATCGTTTCGTAAGAAGCTCTCATACCAGGCATGATAGGTCGCAGTATTTGGAAGAGGAATTGGGCCCCAAAGTAGATTTTTTAATATTGTTTCATTTTTTTCTCGCAGGAAGACGAAAAACAGATGGAATCACTTCCAAAAAGAGAACAAGCCGGTTCTCAGTGAAAACTCTAGTTTTGCGATTGATCGATCCGGCTTGGTTTCTTTCTGGAGGTGTTCCGTTCGGCAATCATTAAATTCCACATATTCCTATTGTACGCATTGATCGACCTTACCAAGTCGATATTGGCTTCGACTGCGAGAAGCATTGCTGATGCAGTGACGCATATTCGATTTGAGGAAACAGGATAGAGTCGTTTTGATGAAGAATGCGTCGGTATGCGGACACTGAGTCCAGTAGCGAAAGTTCTGTAGGATCATTGTAAGTTGCATACTTAGAGGGGGGTGGGCTGATGATGGCGTGACAAATTCATTTTCATGCAGGTGAATGGAAGATGGGGTTGGCAATGAGCTGTACTTGAGCTGGGGGACCGACACAAGTTCCAGTCAAGCTAAAAACAAGACAATCTACAGAAATTATTATCAACGACATATTAATATGATGACTAGCGGGTGAGGATTACCACAACGTTGATACGGTGACCCTTCACGAAAGAACCTACTTGTTTTGATTATGCAATTTCACTGTCAAAACCACGCGTTACAAAAGGTAGGAATGTTGAATAGCACAATATGAATCCAGTAAATATGAGATGCTCATAATGGCTCAGAGTAACTCAGGATTGCTCAGTGTCTTGCCCCTAGTCAATACGTGAGGCTGAATCGAAAATGCATGAGTGATTTGCCCCTCGTATAGAGGTATGTGGATTATTACACTGTTCGATAGTAAATATATAATATGCAGGCATTTAATTTATTTTTTATTCTGACAAGCGAAACTATTGAGAAAAAAAAAATTTAAAAACATAATGATCGCAAGACAACACCATCCTATTTCACCATGAAACATGCTACAAAAAACAGACTACCTAAACCAACGAACCAACCATTGATTTCTAGCATACAAAAATTGACATATATGTCATATTGGGAGCCACTGTAACTGAAAACTAAGTGCTGTCACTTTGCATAAATGTCACTTTGTAAAACTGCATGTCGGTTTGTAAATATAAAAATGATTAGATTTTTCTTGTTTAAAAATCGAGAAAAAATTGTCGAGATTCATAAAAAATATTTATGTGTTAGGAAGAACGCCCATCATCGATACAGTTGGAAAAAAACATGTTTTTTTTTTAAATCAAAACCTCCTATTGTGAAAGAATATAATTTATAGTAATTGACTCAAATTTGTTCAGAAAAAAAACGATTTTTTCTATAGTTAAGATACATAACAACTCCCCTTTTCTATTGTCAATTTACATTAGGTCCTATAGTGGAAACAATAACTTTTATTGTCATATTGTCGTTGTAAACAATACTATTTATTTTACACACTATAGATTCTATTGCATGGTTATAATACATTCAATGGTAAACCTATGAGAATTTTTTTTTCGGGCGCTGGGACTAACATACATAGACCCATTATGAAGCAATAGCGGCGCCGGCCGTGCTCGAATGCTGGTCAAGTAAGGAATGGGAAGGAATGTGTGGACATGATACTCGCTTTGGAGGAAACCGAGAAATCCTCTGCACTTCCACGAGAAATCACTGGTATGTTGGATAATTTAGGAAAAGTTAGCAGCTGGGTTCGTTTTGGTTGACGATACGGTGAAAGTATGTAGCACTTTCCACCAAAAGCAATGGGCCGCTCCAATGTGACTGAAAAGAGACAAGCATAACGAAAAACAAAACAAAACAAAATAGACAAAATAAAATAAAACAATATATTAGATATTGTCTTCAAAATTTGGTAGCAATAAATTATGTGTTGCTTTACAAAACGGCTCTCTTCGATGTCCTAGATCTCGGCCAAGTCCTGTTGGACCCGCAGCTGCTGCAGTCGGCACTCGCCGACATCAAGCCGGCCGTCGCCGACGTGTCGGAAACCTTCCGGTAGTAACATGATATCTGCATCTAATAAACTCTTCTTACACCGATTAATTTACAAACTAAGCCTGCTCACCGAATCAAAATTCACTTTAGCATGGTTTTGGTAATTTCTTCTAAAATCTAGTTCTAGATATTGGAACTTTAGTCTCAGCTCAGATTTTCCGTTGGCAGTGCTCTTTCCTCAAACCGTGATCCTAGACGTCAGCTTTTTTCGACTACTCCTCATCAATTTACGCACGATAGAGGGGAAAAGCACTACTTTCGGATATGGAAGTTCCTCTGAAAATCGATCGGAAATCCATAGAATTTTTCAACACCAGTGAGCAAAACCCGTTGAGAAGTGTAGTAATAGAGAATAGGAATCAAAAAAATAAAATAATAATATATAAAATGCAAAATAAAATAGTCGAATTTCGTTGATCATATATATATATATATATATATATATATATATATATATATATATATATATATATATATATATATATATATATATATATATATATATATATATATATATATATATATATATATAATATATATATATATATATATATATATATATATATATATATATATATATATATATATATATATATATATATATATATATATATATATATAGAATAAATAGATCGTCCAATGTTGTGAATCGCCTCTTGCTACACCATTCGAACGATTGTTCAAAGCGGATCAAAAATAAGAAAAACAAAATGAAACAATGTGGCCTATAAAAAGGCTAGGGCAACGTAGAATCGGCACATAATTACGGCAGAAGTTGCAGCGAGCAGTCGCAAGCCAGCTTCAACCAGGAACAGCCACCAGGAACAATCGCCAGGAACAGTAGCCAGGAACAGTCGCCAGGAACAGCAGCCAGCAACAGCAGCCGAGGCTCAACAGTCGAGCGGCCATTCATCAGAATCTACCGCAGTGAGGTTTTGAGAGCCATCCGAAAGGTGATAAAAAACCTAAAACAGATAATGCTTTTAATAAATTTAGGCATGTTTTTGAGTTCTTTTCGTTTTATTTATCAATTCCTCCTCAGTTCTCGCGACAAAATTGTTGGAGTAGATCATACGCTTTAGGTTGGCCCAGAAACTCTCGATTGGACGCAGCTAGGGGACGTTGGGTGGGTTCGCCGATTTGGATACCACATCGATATTCAGCCGCTTCATCTCCTCTAACGATCGCTTCGAGTAGTGGGCCGACGCCAGATCCGGCCAGAACACCGCGTCTTCGCATTTGTGGTATTTCTTGTTGAACGACGCAACTTCCGGCAGGCATTTCGTACTATAAATTTCCCCGTTCACGGTCAGTCCGGAGTGATACAAGAGTGGCTTTGACATCCTCTTTTCGCTGATTGTCAGCCACAGCAGCACCTTCTTGGGGAACTTGGTGTGTGAAATAAACTTCACCTCGGAGCTCACTTTCTTCGTGGGGGAAGTAAAAGTGCGCTGCCAGTCGTTGCCATCCAGGACGAGATAGGTCTCCATCACTACCACCCCGTCGCGGATCACCGGGAGAATCGAGTTGACCATCTTATTCAGCCGCTGCCGCTGCGTCATTGCCTACAGCTCCGAAACCAGTGAAGGCAACTTCCGCTTCCTGACATGTATGTGCGTTGGCCACTTTTCCCTCGGTCTTCCTCTTCAGCATCCTTTGGAGCTTCTTGTCCCTCAGGGTCTTCGGCCGTCCGGAACCGGGGTCTCTTTCGATACTTTGATGCTCGATGCCCGGAACGGGCGTAGCCAGCGTCCACAAAGTGCCGCACGATGTCCGTTTTCGACGCGGCGGGGTGCCGTTCTTTGAACGCGCACACTTCTGAACGGAGTTGCTTCACTGTTTTTGCCATCGCGGTTAGAGTTCGACTGATAGAGCTAACTAATTTTGTCTGCTGACTCATGGGTTACTATGATTGATGTTGCATGGGTAGTTTTGTCAGTGCGGGTGAAGGAAATCCCATTAACACACACATCGCCAAAGATGATCCTTGGTAAACTCCAATTGCTTGCAAGTCTCCCTCCAAGTCAGGGAACCCACTCAACGTCCCCCAGATGAGTCATATCGAAAATGTCTGGGCCACCCTGAAGCGTAAGATTTACTCCAACAATTTTGTCGCGAAAACTGAGGAGGATTTGATACATAAAAAAAAGAAAAAAAATTAAAAACATGCCTACACGCATGATTCGTCCGCCATGGCGAATGTTCCGGTTAACTGCCGGAAGGCCACTCGCAAGGGCGTGGAATTTTTTTTGGACGTAAGCTTAAATAATTACCTACCATGGGAAATTAATCAAAAGCAATTATTTGGATAAGCTTTTTTTAATCACCATTCGAAAAAAAAAGTCCATTTTTTAATGCAAACGTTAGCCAAAAACTATATTTTAAATGTAAGAATATTATCACATTTTATGTAATTGTTATAAAATAGTTTAATCTCGTTTTCACCTAGTAACCTTGACATTAACACATATTGTTAATGGATGCCATCTTGTCATTTAATGGTTTTTTATTGTCTGCACTCGGTCTGCACTGTAAAAAATTTTAAGTGTGCAAGCCCTATATTTGCATGCTATTTTAGCCTTGTTGTTACTTGGGTAATAGAATGAACATGGATTTTACTTTTCGTGTAGTAGTTATGTGTACATATAGGAAGTACGTGTGGTTACAAATAGCTATCATTTGTTGACCACATTGCAAAAATTCATGTGTCGGACACATATATATTAGCACTGCTTTTTTGTCAGTGTAACATTTTACGACTTGCTTCTGATCAGCTGATACATTATCAATGAAATTTGGCAAGCAGTAGTGTCCCAACTACTGTGAGCAACAAAATAAATATCATCAATGGAACAAAAGGCATCTCTAGTCCTCTCTTAAACGATCTATAATTATTTTCGAAATTTCGAGCCAAGCCTTATACTTTGATGTCATTCAATAGCAAAATATGAACCATATGAACCAGCTCTATTTTTTTGGTAACCGAAGTCGAACAAAATACGCTTACAGCGGTACGTGAAAACATTCGCTCACTCTGTTTTCAAACATTCTCTGCACACCTCATTCGTCATTCGATTAGCATCCAACGGATTTTCCATGACAGCTGCCCGCCCTTCGTGGTACATGAAATAGTTTTGTTTTTAGAGCAAATCAAACTTATTTCGTACAAACTATTTTGAGTGAAATAATTGTGAAGCAAACAGTTCGTTTATGAGATTCGGTTTACCAAAATGACGCGAACCAAAACACGCCGTCTAGTAAGTCAAAAACGGGGATCTGCTGATGAAAGAACTCGCATTGAAAACAAAATGCGGGATTTCGATGTAAACGGTGAGTGCAGCTGTTATATTTTATTTCATTGGTTTCTTTCATATTTCGTTATTTTCAGTCCAATGTGAGCTTACAAACCTAGAGCTCAAATTCCAAGATGAAATGGATCGTGTCCAACGGTTGGTTGATGGCCTCAAGACTAGAATTCCGAAAAAGTTCTTGTCAATGACGATAAACCAAATAAGAGAATATGTAGGTATAATTAATGAAATCTGAAAAAAAATTATTTATTTAATTTCTTTTTACTTGCTTAACAAATGCATGCAAATTTTGGTTCCAGAATGAGGAAGCAGAAAAAATCGATGCATCTTTTTATGGTGACCGCACCGCGGCTTTAGCAAATTTGACTATTATGCTGGAAAAGTCGGTGCGTAAAAAGTCGAAGGATGACGGTGAGTAAACTCAAACTTATTAGATACCTGGTGTTGTTCGATAAGCTTGGAAATAATAAGTGCTTATTTTCTAAACCATCTAACGGAAAACTGCTTTTCTAACTTGGTATCTGCGAATCAATCTTTCTCTACTTCTTATTTCTGTGTCAATAATGCAATGACGGTGGTTGGGTTTGTCCCTTTCCGAACATGTTCATAATTCTGCAGGTTACCTTACAGAGGAAAGCGAAAACGATCGCCTTTCGACAATGTCCTCATCGAAACGTATGGGTCCACTGATGTCCGCCAAATATCGACGTCGTAGCAAATCCGCAGGAGCTGTCAATACTTCCTCCATAACATCTCTCTTCCATAGTTCAGCAACGGTTGACCGATCAATACTGGGGAAAGCTTTGGGTACCAGTATTGTCGGGAAAGATCGCACTTCCAGGTAATTTATAGACAATATCGTTTGTCTCAGTTCAATAGCTTCACTGTTTACTTATATTTCAGATCCAAGATTAAGACCCCGATGCCAAATCCTCGTAAAGCAATCAGCGTTGATCGAATCTACGAAAAAATTACACCAAAAGTACAACCTAATGCTCCGATGGCACTTATACGTCATGCTCGCTTAGGTGAACACGTATTCTCCATTACAGGAAGCCCCGTTGTCACATCAAAGTATTTGAGCTTGCCGAACTTCATTCAAAATTTCTAAGTTAACGTGTGTTCTTTCCTCTACAGCATCTTAGAAGCTACAGCCAACGTCAACATACCAATCGCAAATGGTATGCTCGCACTTCGACCCACCGAAATGGATTCCGTTGATCCCACATTAATACGTCAGATAGATCCAAATGTCCTGGCAGAACTGAAACAACTACAGAACAATCTGAATGTTATTATGCGTTCTCTGAAGCTGTAATCTCAAGAGTGGCAAGGTTGAGCCAGCGAATTGGCAGAAACTTTTTATCACTTAGCTTGACTTTTATAGAATTAGTTTTACAATTTTATTTTTGTATTTTACTAATCGTCTTTGGCTAGCGTATTTGCCTCATACATTTTATTGAAAGGAAAAAATAAAGGTCTAACAAATGTAAACGACTCATTTTTTACTATTCATGAAATATAAGGTTATTTTATATGTTATGTTATTTTGCAGGTTACACAAAAATGTCGTAGTTCTGAGCATCCTAGCTGTCTTAGAACACATAGACGTGTTCAGACTGTGTGGTATGTATAAGCTTCACAAATATTCATCCTTGGTTCGGTGCAGAAAGCAGTTAGGAACAGAATTCCGACTTTCTGACATAACTACTCAAAGGTGTTGAGATTGTTCGTTGGAAGACGACATCGTATTAACGGTAACAGGTAAGACGTCAAAATAAGTTGATATGTTGAGTCAACCTAAGCGATTGAAGGTCGATTCTGCACATTGCTGTTGGTCAGATTCTGCAAAGCAATGCAGCGGCCAGAAGCTACCGTTGGGAAGCATATGCCATATCTTTAAAGCGCTTAATGGCTAATGCTAACCAATGCTTGTTCAAACACGGTGAGAATCAATCCACAGTGACTAGAATTGTGCCAACTAACTTCAGACCCCACAGTAGTGAAAAGCGTCGTCTAGCTAGTTGGCATCGCTAACCTACCCGACTTTGATAACAAAACAGACATCTCTTGTAGGGTAATTTCAGTTCAGTTCACCTTTTTCAAACAGCTGTCCAGCTCATCGCGTGTTACTTTTTCTTATGTTGCAAAACCATAACATACCTAATCCAATAATTGGTGTTATCTTATGGGTAAGTGGTGCAGTGGAGCGTAAAATAACCGCTTTGACAGGTAGTAGATTTCCCAGATTTCCACTTCACTTTTTTAAATATTTAAAAAACGCTTTTACGAACGTATTAGTAGAACGATTGTAATTTGAAAACTAGTATCTATCGTATAGTATATAGTAACTATCACTAGTAAACGCGAACTGACTAGTGAACGCGACACTGAAAAAGTATGTAAGTCATAGGCAAAATAGGCCTATCTGTAAAAAGATAAGCTTTCTATAGTGGAATTTAACCAAATTTGCTCGAGTTCTCTAGTAATAGTTTGAACAAGTTTGCAGTTTTTTTATTATTATTTTTTAAGTGATCAAGTGAAGTGTTATGTTAAATTAAATTTCCAATTAGCAAGTAGATGTTACATTTTTGTTCAGAGTTTTAACGTTTATTTGTGTTTCAAATTTTGGAGCTTTTATAAAAACTTTTAGAACTTTTGCATTTATTTGTATTTAATTCTATTGTTACTGTATTTTACTTGGGCATGCAATTTGAATTAACCTAGTTATGTGTATTTTTGGTTATATTTTTCGCAGTCGGTTTTTACAATTCAATTTATTTAAGAAGTTGATGATCACCCCTCGGTTTCAATTGTTTTCATTGTTTGGCAATTGTAATAATCAAATTCTCGATTCTGGTTCTCTCTTTTGGTTAAAATTAACACTTTGCTGATCAAAATCTTTTAATACAGCTTATGATTAAAAAGTTTGAAAATGTCTGATGTTAACATCATGTTACCAACAATCAATATACAACTAGCGATTTGAAATTTGTGCACTGTTGTAGAAACCCTTGTTCCGAAGTACACCTTGAAGTCAGCACCTTGCTGTACATATTTGCGCCTTTGTTTTGATTTGCTGTGTTATTTTGACAGAATATTTGAGAGTGTGTTCGTGTTAGTTCATAATTAGGGGCGAATAATTTAGCTTGGGACCAGTGTGCTAGCACTGACTGAGCCAAGAAAAAAAAACCGTTTTTTTATGGGACCTACTGGTCTTAAGGGTCACCCACAATTGATACGTTGCGGATGCGTTTGCGTGAATTTGACAGTTTTCCCATAGGTTTTCTGTCAAATTTACGTCAACGCATCCGCAACGTATCAATTGTGGGTGACTCTTTAGAGTTAGTCTATGGCAAAGGGCGTCTCACATGAATTCAATCAAATATATTTAATAAAGCTTAGAGTGAATCTACAGATGCCGATAATTTTTTTTACTTACTTTTTGACACCAATCTGCATGCTTGTTTTGTTCTGACATTATAATGATATAATGATGGTGCATGGCGGTACCAGTGTGCACCGACTTGGTCTTATTTTCGAGCTTTGTTCCTCGTATACGATCTATACGATTGTTTTCAGTGAAAAATGTGACATGAGAAAATATTTTCGTTGAATTTTAGAGAGACATATTTTCACATATGCAAGAGAGAGGAACATGAATTATTGGCGGAAAAGGAGAGATGAATATGTGAACGGTTTGCTACTCATTGTCAACCTGCTTGAGAGAGAGCATGGTTTTCATCCAGCTGAGTGAGAATTTCGATCTCTGCCTACAATATAAAATTTTCGACTATTTCGTGATAAAGTGAGTTGAAATTTTTAAATTTTCAATTTTATAATAAAATTGGCTCAATTTTATAATGCTATTTGCTCAAAGATCTTAGATTGAGCTTTAGATGTGTACACACTCTCTGTACCATAGTGCGGTTTTTTCAGGAGTTGGGACTTCGAGAAATGTTGAAAATTGTGGTTGCTGAAAATGAAAAGCGGTAACTGTCCGATTAGCCGGTCTTGTTAGACTCAGTATCGCATACCACAACCGGGCGGGCTGTGGCGAGTGGACAAATAGTGCCGTGTTGAAAACTGAAATCATTTCGGTTCATATCACGTGCTATATACTACACGCAGAGAACGAATTTTTAATTTCAACAATTTTCTGTATTGAAACCAGTAAAAAAATGGTTTTTTCCCGGCTAACAATAATTTTTGTTGATATCGAAAAAAAATATTTTTGATTTAAAGGAAATATTCTTTGTTTTTAAAATGCGTTGGTTCAGCGAAAATATCTTTCAGAGAACAATTTTAATTTGTTAAGTCAAAGATCGTTGTCGTTCAATCAATAATATATTTTTTTCCTGAGCAAATCAATAGTGGACTCGGCAGTATGTGAGCCAGCAACCAAACCGTAATCAAGGATCGACCATCTGTGAACAAAAAATGCATAAGATTAATTTAAGTAAGCGTTTCTTAACTTAATTCTTTTCATACCAGTTGATACATCTGCAGCATCAAGCAGCTCTAGTAATGCCTTGCCTTCTGCATCTGAAACTTCGACGCGTAGGATGTGACGAATGCCATTTAGAAAACCCGACCAACGATCGAAAAGAAAGTTTTCTTTATCGGGAAACAGCTGTTGGAAGTCTATTTGTACTAACTGATAACCTTGATGATTTCTAAAGACTGGATATTCAGATAATATCAGTGATGCTGTTCGGATTTTGTGTTTTGACAATTCGTAAATTCGCTGTGCGCTAGTGTTCCTCCATTTTAGTTTAACCTCATACCAAGTTTCCTGTTATAAAAATGAAAAATGATAATGTTAAATCTAACGTGTATATCAAGGCATTGAAAAAACACTCAGAAAAAGGAATCTCCATCAAAAAAGATTGACTTGATCGTATACAAAGACGGTGTCTTGATTTGGGAAACGATTTCATTTATAATTACAGGTTTTAATACTGAGAAGTAAACGGCGTCTTACCTGTGGCTCGCTTGGGAAGAGTTTACACAATTCAATCGATCTTTCCAGCAATTCAGTAGGAGTCAGCTTGGAAAACTTATCCTTAAATTCGTCCACTACAATGTGCGTGATAGCCTTTTTATCGGATCTTGATAGGAAATGTTCGTCTTTATATTTTTGTACGATTGCCTGTCCCTTCGGCGATGCTCCAAGTAAATAAGTAGCCGTGCAGTCTTGTCGAGCTACTCTATTTTCAGACCGAGCAACAGGCACTTGCAATGGAACATTCTGGTTCGAAAGAGTAGGAAGACCCTAATGGCTGGCCCACAATTGATACGTTGCGGATGCGTTTGCGTGAATTTGACAGTTTTTCCATAGATTTTCTGTCTAATTTACGTCAACGCATCCGCAACGTATCAATTGTGGGTGACTCTTAATAAAATGAAACAAACAGCTACATTATAAATCAGAAACTCTTATAGCGTTTGTCAAACTGTATACAATACATTTGAAAATATACCTGAGCTTTTCTCCAGGCATTCAATCCGTGAATGAATTTTGTTCGTTGCGACAAAAAGGGAATCGGTAGCAGATCTTCTATTTCACGACGCTCAATGATGCGAAGAGTTTCCGCAGAGTACTCGTTAGCTGGAAACAACAAATTGGAGTAATTTTTAGGAAATCAAAACCTTAACCAAATAACTTACCGATGAAACGCTCAATTACTGTTGCGGATAATCCAAATCCGTTTAAAATTTCCACGGTCTCGAAGGTTTCAGCGGACACCTCTTCTACTAGAACCTGTTCAAATAAAGCTTCCGGACAACTCATTTTCACTTACGTTCTCGTTACAAAATAGAGCTCACTTTACTGGCGACGGTTGACAACATATACACTGGCAAAAAACATCAACAATTATTTTTGTTGATTTGATGAAATCTCTTAAAATGAAGAAATATATTTTCTTGTTTATAAAAACATATTGTAGATTCTAAAATATTTATTTGTTTAAACAAAAATATCGAATCGTTGAGTTTAAAACAAATAATTTTTGATTTAACTACATGAGAATTCTCTGCGTGTAGCGTTGATCATGGTTGCCACATTATTTTTCGTTCTCGTCTTTAATTTTTGACAAAAAAATCTTTTATATCTTTGTTTAAGCACAGAAAATCATGGCAAAAACCGTTGCCTCAAGCTTTGAGTTGTAAAAGTAGAATGAAAACATTTCAGGTACCTTAATGCAAATTCATTTCACTTTTTTTTTATAATATCTATTGAGTTGAATTGACCATAAAAAAATATTTACAAATCAAAACACATTTTTTTTGATTTGCCGATACAACTTAAGTTCAATTACTTGGTGGGGAATACTATCCTCCTTGGGAATTTGTTGAATTTGATATTAATTGTGATGTTAATCCCAAGTAACCATGAAGCTCTATATAGATACATCAATTTTGCATTATATTACGATATAAGTTTATTGTATAAAGCAGTCTAATCTTACATGCGTCCTTAAAGCAGAACTAAAGTCGAAAAGGGCCCCACTCCTGTCAAATTAAAGCTAGCGCACATGCTTTATTGAAGCCCGCAAACAAGTATATTTAGGGCATAGTTACTTTTTCAGCAGTTGAATTACTGCTTCTACTGAAATGTTTTATTGCATTTTAAAAAGCATATAGAGCTTGGAAAATTTTGGAGAAAAAACATCAAAAATGTATTCCTTCCTATTTGAAGAAATTCATTTCTCCTCTATTACAACGTTTTATTTCTATCATTTAATGGCATATATTTTCGTGAAAAAATACCCATCTTTTGGTCTCTCACTGAAAATAAATAATGGGTCTTTAGTATGCATTATTTTGATTTTAAAAGTGCTTATTTTATGACAGCTTCATATACTATCAAAAAATGGGTACATTTTTACCCATTAAAGGGTACTGGCTGGTTACAGTGTGAGGCACACTTTCGACAGTTGAGCTTGTTGAAATATGAAACCACCAACCTTGCTAATATGCATTGCCTGGTTGCCAGGCTCAGCAGAAAATAACAATTTGGGCTGTCAACACATCGGCACATTAAGGGAACTCCCAGAACATTGCAACGCTTTTTGACACACTCAAAAAAAAATAGCACAGGAGAAAATTGTGCTGAGCGATCCACCCCTTGGGAGCCACGGGTTTTTCTGGTTGTTGATGTTCAGAGGACTGAGCTGTTATTTTTTAAAGAGGAATCTTAATTCTCATACCATTTTCTTTTATGATCCAGTTTCAAGCTGCACTGGGTATCAAAATGGTGGCTTGTTGTGTGATGAACGGCGGGGGGCATGATTTCATTTGAAACTCGTATGGGGTTGAGGATGAACAAAGGTTCGGGTATCACAGTCTCAACGACGTGTTGAGCATGATAAATCTAAAAATAGCTGCATGAAATATGTTTTTGTAGAACGACAAAGAGGGTGTGCTTAGGGTATGCTTCCTTAATATTATGCAGTTGTCTTCCATAATTTCATTGCTCTCTTGGCTAAGAGCGTTAACGCAACCGGCATTCATCGATCATTCGTGAGAGAAGCCTCGGTTCGAATCCCCATGTAGGAAACACATTGGAGCTTATATAAAATATATCCCATCATCAATCTTTCACGAAAATATATGCCATTAAATGATAGAAATAAAACGTTGTAATAGAGTAGAAATGAATTTCTTCAAATAGGAAGGAATACATTTTTGATGTTTTTTCTCCAAAATTTTCCAAGCTCTATATATGCTTTTTAAAATGCAATAAAACATTTCAGTAGAAGCAGTAATTCAACTGCTGAAAAAGTAACTATGCCCTAAATATACTTGTTTGAGGGCTTCAATAAAGCATGTGCGCTAGCTTTAATTTGACAGGAGTGGGGCCCTTTTCGACTTTAGTTCTGCTTTAAGGACGCATGTAAGATTAGACTGCTTTATACAATAAACTTATATCGTAATATAATGCAAAATTGATGTATCTATATAGAGCTTCATGGTTACTTGGGTATCCATCGAACAATTATCAGAATCTAACCAAAACTAATTATAATAATAAAAATTATTATTTTCGTGGTAATACAAATAATAATAATAATAATAATAGCAGTCATTAAAATAATAAAAATAAATACATTAATGTATCCTATAATATAGCCCACTAGTCAAAGCGTCGCCATAAATCTTTTTTTTGCAACCTAGCACGCTTCAGCCCAGGGGGAAACACGGAAGAGCAAGATTACAGTTCAATTTGATATAAGCTTCCAACTGAAGCTCAACGCCAGCATTAGCTTATCACCACTTTGCGGGCAAGCCCAAGAACTGCTCGTGTTCTGTCTCACATCGTATCCAATGTCATAGTTAGGTAGCTGCATCTAACTCGAACCTTTCAAGCTCAAGCTCAAACCCGCATCTTCGCACGGGAATAGCGATTTTGTGCTTAAGTGTGTTCTACTGGTTATCGTTGGCAAGATGGCAGTACTGGAAATTGTGACCCGTCCAGCCAGATCAATGGTCGATCAGCTCACCATCCTAGTAAAACTACCGGCTGCTACGATCTACATAATCACAAAAGGTGTTTTCTTAATAATCAATACACTAACAAGTGAGTATCATTTTATCATCACGATGCATACATTAGTGACACTCTAATGGTTATTTTGTATTCGTAGAGTTTGGACGTATGATAAGCCAGTGATTTACCATGACCACGTTAGAAGGAGCACAGAATTGAATGTCGTAAACAAATTGAAGCCAATTTATTTCATACTACACTAGTTTGACTTTAAAGATGTATGGAGGAAAATAAGTGATGCGTTTAGATTTTGTTTAAAATGTATAGCGTTTTGCTGCCAAGCTGCTTGTTCCAGAGCTTATAGTATATGATGTTTGCCATGATAATAATATTTTGATAAAGAAATAACACATGTTGTATCATACTGAAGTCATTTTAGTGTCGAAATTATGCTTTGTAGGGAAAATTGATAGATTGAAGCTTGCAATTGGGTGAGGGTGTTGTTTTGTTTTGACATCGTCAAACGACGCACCAACGTTTGAATCAATAATATAACCTAGAGATGCTCATTAAATAACGATTTGGAGAAAGTGCAGTAAAATGTTGTTGGAATTACATTTAAACAGATGGCTCGCACAGTTTTCATAAGATTGCATGCTCTGATTAAATACAGAAAGATACGGTCAAAGCCAGGTTATTTATCGGTGCGAGCACCAAAACTCTACTGATAATGCGAAAAACAATCATGTTATCAGTAGAATCAAACAACCACATTAATACGGAAGCGTGATTTTTACCAATATCTGAATGTTGAAATATGAAGGCAATGTTTGCTTTGAGTTTGGATTTCATTAATAAACGTTTGACTTGTTTATTTCATTCATATATCGTTCAGTGATAAATTATATTGCTAATTCTTTTTACCACTTACTTTACATTTGACTTGTAGGGTAGGGAACGGCTTCAGCACCCCGGGACACTATTCCAAGCACGGGGTAAACGTTAACCTACAAGGCTCATTTTTTTTGCAATATGGTACTTAACTAGATGGAGCACCATATTGCAAAAAAAATGGGCGTTGTAGGTTAACGTTTACCCCGTGTGCTTATAAAAGTGCGCATATGCATTAAATTGTGTCTTCAGAGCAGTTTTTCCTTGTTTTATAAGATGTGTACCATGAGCTAATCCAAAATTATAGAAATATTATAATACCTTTTAAATATAGGTATACCTTATGAATCCTGGTGAGTGTGAGCTTTTAAGTGTCAAGATAGGCATTAAAGATAGTTGGAATTAAATGGAAATTTCTAATCTTTCTTCTCATTATTACAGCTTATAATTTGACAAAGATTTTTCATAAGAGCCTAACTGCCAAACTTAAACAATGGTTTCTTCCGTAAATTTTTACTGGTGATGAAACAAAGGTTTCCCATGTAAGCCTCCAATTCTAGGTGTTAATTAAACGTCTGAATTAGCAAGCTGTACACAAGCTTAGATATTGGATGTTCGGTATTACTACGTGCATTACTGGCATGGGCATGCTGAACAAGAGACGATTAAAGGATATGACAATGTTTTCTGCTGTTATTTATTAACACTGCGCTGTTTTCTATTCGGATAGGCAATGTTAAGATTAGCCTGTGAGCTATTTGCTCCAAGCAGTTGACTATAATTTCAACTCCTGAAAACAGGTCAATACTTTTTCACCGGCACCAAAAATGAACAACTTATAAACGAAAATATAGGAATTCTATTATTTATATCATTATATCAGTAATCCAGTTTAACTTGAAGTTGAAGAAGAAATATTTATTAACCAAAATTACAAACACTTTGGACGCTTTACTACGCCATTAAAGCGACTTTTTTTTTTTTAATTGTAGTTTATTTTGATGACCACTGGTTTAAACAGCTATTATTCAGCTAAATATAAGGTTTAATTGGTAAAGCTAGTTAAAAGTCGTTGCATAAGAGGCCTAAACTGTACTTCAACTAATTGTTTATTGGTTGAATAATAGTCAATTAAGACACCTGTGTAAAGCTTTTGTATTATTTTTCTTCAGCTTATAACAGGATCAGTTGTATAGTGATATACATTTCAGCTTTTATTCAATTCAATATCAGGTTTTTTAAGCTAGGCTATAAACTGTTATTTATCTCTTTGTTAAACTGTGTAAATTTAGTTACACATAAATACAAAAATAGCTTTTACTAAACATGTTATTCAAACAAAATGAAACACTTGAATTAATGTTAATATTTCAAATTTCAATTGAGAACATGGTTATTCAGCTTTTATTTCAGCCAGATTTTGTATTCAGCTACGCAAGTCATAATTCAGCTTTAATAAAGCATGTATGCTTATTTACTGCTTTCGTTTGTTTGTTGGGTACTTGGCAAACATCCCAAAACTGTTAAAAGGGAGCTAGAGTTGACGAAAAATTGAGCAAAAACAACAGAAAAAACTGGAAAAATTGATCCTAGAGAGTTTGAGCTATCTTGACAGATACGCGTATTTCGTCTACAATGTGCAGACTTCTTCAGTGTGTCGTATTCGAGTTATTAGTACAACACACTGAAGTCTGCACATTGTAGACGAAATACGCGTATCTGTCACGATAGGCAAAGATAGTTGAAATTAAATGGAAAATACTAATTTTTCTTCTAATTTCTAGTTCTAGTGGTGCAAAAATGGGTTGTTCAAAATGTGGTGGGTAGAGTGATAAAAAAGGTGCAGGCAGTCGGGATGGAAGATGAAATTGAATAAAACAAATTTTGTTAATCATAACCAAGGGTAAGTCGCTGAGAACAGTGTGCCAGACACGATGTCTTACACACTAGACGAATATGTTTCCTTACAGCGGCACTTCGATTTTGAATCCAAACCACATGTGTGGCACACTGAGGCACACTTTTGACAGTTGAGCTTGTTGAAATATGAAACCAGCAACCTTGCTAATATGCATTGCCTGGTTGCCAGGCTCAGCAGAAAATAACAATTTGGGCTGACAACACATCGGCACCTTCTGCACATTAAGGGAACTCCCAGAACATTGCAACGCTTTTTGACACACTCAAAAAAAATAGCACAGGAGAAAATTGTGCTGAGCGATCCACCCCTTGATCATAACCCATTAGCACTTTTTCATTCCCTGAAAATATCGGTAGTCGATATAATTTTTTTTTAATTATCACAAAAGTTCAACTCAGTGGACGCTGTGATTCTACGCCCCAACAAAAAAATAATTTTGGTGAGTAAATATGTGTGTGCCATTTTTGTCGAATACACCCTTTGCGTATATTGTTTACAGTTCAAATTTTCATATTTCTTATATTAAAAAAAAAAGCGACGGAAAACGTGTAAACCCGTTGTACACTGAGTAATATGAAAATATTTTCAATACAGAAGTAGTACAACGACTGGTGCAGCATATAATATGCTCTGTAGCGTCTGTTGCATAAATAAATGTAAATTACACCTAAATAGTTCATTCTTATAATGAAAACACTATGGGGCCGCAAGGGTCACCGAAAACGGGGCAACGTGGGTCGATTTGACAGTTGATATTTCATTGTTTACTTTTCAGTTTTGAGGTTAGCTTCGGTGTAATCCAGGAATATTCAATCGGCATTTTTCGCGAATAATATCGAGTAAAATATAGTTCGCAAATATGATACAAAGTCAAATCGCGGTGCGTCGACGGCGCCTAACATAGAGAGGGCATTAACACTACTGCAAAAGGGTGCAATGAAAGATCGTTCGATGTACCCCTCGAAACTCTCCGCCGGCGAGTGCAAAAGTTAAAAAAAAGGTAGATTGGAGTAAAAGAATGATTTACCTACTTTTGCAAGGACTTGCAGGAAAAGATGGACTTGATGGATTCCGTAAATGCCGTTCGAAGTTGTCACTTCGCACTCCAGAAAATACTTCCGTTACAAGGACCCGATGCTTCAATAAACCGACGATGCATAATTTCTTTGAAATGCTGGATAGTGTAATTCGCTAACCCCTCATGGGACTTTAACATTTGCGAAATGGCTGTCACAACCGTAATTTGATTTGAATAAAATTTATCCCTCCTCTTATTCCATTGTGTCCTTGTGCTCAGGTTCAATCCCGTTCGTCGAAAATTTTATCAATGAAAGGAAATAAGCAAGTTGGAACACTAACATCTGCAGATTGAGTATTACATATGCATGTCCGCCGCCAGACAGTGCATACCTCCGAGGCTGCCTAGGTAACCAATAAGCAGTTCCAAAGCGTCTTTACGGCAGCCTATCAAGCACTTTAGTCGCCTGAAATGCAGATTTAGGGATGATTTACTGCGTATGCTTATTGGTTACCTGGGTGATCTACCCTCGCGTACGTATGAAGAAGGAGCTGCAACGAGGAGCTCCTAATCGAACGCTGTTTTGGGTTCACCCATGCGGCTGGATGCAATTGGATCTTTTTGTAGATTGGCTCAAACACTTTCTCCAGCACACCAAACCTGCAATCACAGATTCAGTGCTGCCAATTCTCGACGGGCATGCATCCCTTAAAAAGAACCTGGAGTCCGTTGAGCTGGAGTTTATGCACGTTACGGTCGTATCCTTATCAACGCACTGCACACATCATCTGTAGCATCTTGACGTCCATTAGTCTGTTGAAGAGCTATAGACTGTTCCGAAAAATATAAATACACTTTCTTTCGCAAATAAAAAATACCATACTGTGATTTTTTATTATTTTATTCTCAAACATAGTAAATAGCAATGTTTTCTCTCCATCTTCATTTCAATTTGCTTGATTTTTTGTAGGGTAGGCAACTTTTCCCTCAACACTACTCCCCAACAAACAATCACTCATTAAATAAACATCATTATGACGATTTAATTCAGCAGTGTGTTGAATAATCCTTGAACTACTTTCAATCACAGCTTTTGTTCAGGCATTATTCACACAAATTTGGAGAAATTATTAAGCTGTCGCCAAGTGCTTTTGGACACTGCCAATTGCATATGTTTAAGAAGCAAGTTCTAAGCAATGGAGTTCAGCTGATAATTGAATAACTGCTGTTTAAGTGCTGCACAGAACTGGAGGGCAATTCCGAAAGTCAAAGTGACCTTTGTTGAGCTAATCGAGTTTTTTTTAACAATAATATATTCTCTCCTTGTTATTTAATAGTAATGATGAAATTTTTCTTCAACATCATTAGGCATATTTAAAAGCTGTGGTGTCTTTTATAGAACTTTTGTTCAACTTATCTTAATTCCCAGAAAAATATTTTTGGTATTTTTGTGTGATATTTCATACGATATAGACATTTTATACTATGCATATTTAAATTGATGTTATTATACATGTAAATTAACAGAAACATTTATTAATTAAGATTTAACAGGAACATTATGTAACATTTATTAATCGAGATTTGAACCATCAACCTTTGTATCCTCAACTATGTGACTTACCAACTGCGCTATCATATAATTGAATGAAGTATAAACGAATCGTCTATATAAGCACAATGTTATATATTGAATAGTAGCAGAAGTGATGCTTTAATTGAGCTACATTGACATTCTATTTATAGCGTTGCCTGTAAATAAGCAACATCAGTGCTCAATTAAAGCTTCTAAATGTTGTTATTAAACGTCTGAGTTAACAAGCTGTACACAAGCTTTATTGGACGTTCGGTTTTATTACGTGCATTACTAAGGAACGTTGAACAAGATGCAATTAAAAGATATGACAATGTTTTCTGGTGTTATTTATTAACACTGCGCTGTTTTCTATTTTGATGGGCAATGTAAAGAGCTATTTGCTCCAAGCAGTTGACTATAGTTTCAGCTCTTGAAAAAACGTCAATACTTTTTCACCGGCACCAGAAATGAACAACTGAGGAACGAAAATTTAAGAATTAACTGAATTCAATGAATATCTACAGCATAACTTGAAGTTGAAGAAGATATATTGAACCAAAATTACGAACACTTCGGAGGCTTTACTACGGCATTCAAACAACCTTTATTTTAGTTGTAGTTTATTTAGCTGACTATTGGTTTAAACCACAGCTACTATTCAACTAAATATAAGATTTAATTGGCAAAGCTAGTTAAAAGGCATTGCATTAGAGGCATAAACTGTAATTCAACTAATTGTTCAGTCGTTGAACAAAAGTCAACTAAGACACCTGTGTAAAGCTTTTGTATTATTTTTCTTCAGCTTATAAGTGGATCAGTTGAATAGTGATGTACATTACAGCTGTTATTCAATTCAATATCAGGTGTTATAAGCTAGGCTATATAAACGATGTTTAAACAGAATTATAAACTGTTATTCATCTCTTTGTTGAACTGTGTTAATTTAGTTATATATAAATACTAAAACAGCTTTTACTAAGCATGTTATTCAAACAAAATAAAACAATTGAATTAATGTTAATATTTCAATTGAGGACATGGTTATTCAACTTATATTTCAGTTAGATTTTTTATTCAGCTGCGATAGTCGTAATTCAGCTTTAATTTATTTATTTATTTATTTATTATGATTGTTTTCATCTGACATCGTGGTCTTAATGAAATAAATTTAAACTAATTAATTAAAAATACGCGAACTATACAAGCGTTGTCTAAATGTCTCAGTCGTCAAATTAAAATCAAAAACATTACATGCTTCTACAAATAGTCTACATATAGAATTGATGGGATCATTTGCTGCATAGTCAGTATTCCTTGGTGGTACCTGTAACAATTCTCTGGATCGCAAAAGACGTTCCGGGGCGTAAAAACGAACACGCTCGAGCAGAGCGGGACAATCAACTTCGCCTTTGATTATTTTAGCTCCGTAAACCGCTCGGTTAATTTTGCGACGAACATTCAGTGGTTCAATTCCCAGCAATGCACAGCGTTGCTCGTACGGCGGCAAGTTTAACGGGTCACGCCACGGTAGGTTTCTGAGAGCGTATCTGACAAACTTCCGTTGAACAGCTTCGATTCTCGTGCTCCAAATTGCCTCATACGGTGACCACACTATCGATGCAAATTCCAGAATGGATCTGACTAGTGAACAGTAGAGAGACCGCAAACACAATGGATCGTTGAAATCTTTGCTAATTTTTGAAATAAATCCTAACTGACGATTAGCTTTGTCCACGATGGCAGAGTAGTGGAGTTTGAATGTCAATTTGCAATCCAACAGCACGCCGAGATCTCTAACCTTTTCCACACGTTCAAGTTGCTGCCCATCTATGTTGTAGTCGTACAGAATTGGGGACTTTCGCTGGCAGTAGGAAATGACACAGCATTTGGAGACGCTTATTCGGAGGTAGTTCTTGCAACACCACCGCGCAAAGCAGTCTAGAAGTCCCTGAAGTTCTCTGCAATCCACTTCGTTACTAATGACGAGGAAAACCTTCAGATCATCGGCATAGATAAGTAAACCTCCATTTGCAAGCAGAATAGTCACATCGTTAAAAAATAACGAGAACAACAGTGGCCCTAAATTGCTTCCCTGTGGCACACCGGATGCAGGAGTGAAAGACAAAGATTCTACTGATCCTATCTTCACACAGAGGCTTCTATTGCCAAGGTACGAATGTAGCCAATTGCACATCCTTTCCGAAACACCCAATCGAAGTAGTTTGGCTAGAAGAACATCATGGTTCACAGTGTCGAAGGCAGCCTTGATATCGATATATACAGCATCTACTTGCGCACCGTTGTCCATAGCACTGATGCAGGTCGATGTGAAATCGCATAAATTACTGTCCACCGATCGCTTTGGAAAGAAACCATGCTGTTTTTCACTAATGTAAGCGCTGCACGAACCGAACATCACTTTGTATACGATGGTTTCCAAGCATTTTGAACCCGCTGAAAGGGAAGTTATTCCACGGTAGTTGGATACATCCGTCTTGTCACCCTTCTTAAAAACAGGCCGCATATGGGACCTCTTCCAAACAACTGGAAACTTCTGCTGTTGAAGCGATTGGTTGAAAACAGCTACGAGTGGTGCCATCAACGAAGCACCACATTTTTTGAAGATGCAGGCAGGGATTCCATCGGGACCAGGACAATAGGACGCTTTAAGCTTCTGTAACGCAAACTCCACCATTTGCTCATCAACTTGGAAGACATCTAGATCAACCACATCTCGTGGTACAATATTAATGAAGCATGTAAGCTTATTTACTGCTTTCGTTTGTTTGTTGGGTCATAAGCTTCTGCACAGTGTTTTATCCTACCATTTTCACCACTTTTTGCCAATTTTTCTTAACTTTTTCAACACTATCCGCTGGTTTCATGTGTTTTCTCAGCTTCGCCTTCGTCAAATCGTCAAAGTTTCGATAAGACGAATCTCTGGGCAGTTTGGTGGATTCATTTCCATTGGTACAAATACAACATTGTTCCTTTTGTATCACTTTAGTGCATATTTAGTGTAATGACAGGAAACAAGATCAGGCCAAAAGATTGTAGGTTTGTTATGCTGTTTGATCAAGGGTAGCAACCTTTTTTGTACACACTCCTTCACCTATATTGGACCATTCATTGTGTCTGTCGTAATGAGTGGAAGAGATATTTTTTCTCATCCGCATATGACCTGCCACACCATTACCTTCTTGTCAAATTTTTCGATGTAAATGACTTCCACTGATCCAGGAATATCCTTTCCTTTCGGCAAAGTATAAACTGTGGTTCCAGCAGAGTTTTATGTAGGTTTCATCGTCCATGATAACACAGCCCGATTTTTTCGTCTACAGTTTGTCGTACAGTTTTCGAGCCGGTTTCATAGATCCAGCGTGTTTGGTGCTTCGTTTTGGCTGCTTCTGCTTCCGAAGAGTCTGCAGGTACATTCTCTCCTTGGCACGCATAACATTAGTCGCCAAAGTACACAGATTTTTCCTCAATAGTTCCTTACCTTTCTGTCGATTGTAGGGTCAGCAGGACCGGGTGTTCTACCCCGTCTCGGGAAATCTACGAAAAAGCACTGTTGTTGATACTTCCGTAATGCGGTTTGAACTGCTCCGACGCTCACACCTTCTTTCTTAGCCAGTTTTCTGATCGAATGACCACTGATGGTACATCGTTTGGGCACAATCTATTTTCTTTGCTCGGGAGAAAGATGACGCATTTTGAAACTTTCGTGAGAAAAATTAAAATAAAATTACAACATCAGTTTAATATGGATGTAAACAACAGGTCGCAGCCAAAAGTGTGTAGAATACTGCACGAATTTTGAATTGAAGGTTGATCATTAGTGTTTTTAATAATTATCGGAACAACCTATACTACAGCAAAGCGATAGAAAAATTTCTCTGGAATACGCATGGGCAACCAGTACGTCAGGCAAACATTGCGGCACTCTTTGATGAGGCTTGTGAGAAGGCAGCTTTGGTGGAAACTGCAGAGAACGGATTTCGTTGATCTGGTATACATCTGCTGGATATCATAGTTTTCAAGAACGAAGATTTCAGTCCTTCAGAACACCGGATAAGCAACCCAGTTCATCCGATAGCCAGCCCGCTTCAACAGAGCATATGGAAACGACGACGATTTCATCAGCTAGAACATGGGAACGTAGTGTATCGGATAAGCAGCTCACAATGCAACAATAGAGAGTTACACCAGCTACATCGGTTTCGCCAACATTTGGCCCAAACATAATGTGGACTTAAACGGAACGACAACGGCAAATTCGACAGTTGTTGAAAATAACTTCGATATGTACAATTATAATCAAGGTTGCGGCTTATCATTTTTGACTTATCCATATTCATTTGCCGATAGCTCTTCTCAGAAGCTCAATTTCAAAATATAATGTATGATGAACTTATGGTGCTTGAGTAGATCTACAACTTGGTCTAACAATACATAGCTCTATCTCTTATATCTGAGGAATAAGAGCGTATATTCGCAGTGATCTTCGCGATGAAATTCGCGGTGAAGATCACGCGATTATCATCGTGAAGATCACTGTGAATATACGCTCTCATGTCGAAGATATAGGAGTTAGAGCAATGTACTGTTAAACAAAGTTGTAGGTCTACTCATGCACTACAAGTTCATCATACATCATATTATCAAATCGACCCTCTGAAAGGAGATATTGGCAAATGAATATGCCTGAGTCAAAAATGATAAGCCGCAACCCTGATTATAATCGGTTTGGATTTAGCCTGTTTTCTTTCCGACAAGCAGGCTTACTCAGATCGGGCTTTTCCGCTGCCGTTACCATTCCGTTTCCGTTACCACTGTGTTTGGGCCATTACTGCATTAGTGGACAAAAATGGTCGTTCGCGCAAGATACCATACACTGGTAGAAAATTGTACGTGAATTCGGAATAACACGAATTTGACAACGTTAGAAAAAATAAATACAAAATCGATTTGACGTTGTTATCTTGTACACTGTGAGATATTAGTAAGCGGTGATAGTTTAAAAAGTAATCACTTTTTGCATTCACGTAATTTACAAGTACTATAGTATAAAAAGTATACTAACATTCCATATAGTTTAAACTTAGTCCAAGTTGTGATAGAAAATTTTATACGTGAGATTATTTTCCTAACTTGAGCGAGACCATGTTGATGATATCAACATTCCATTGACTTTCGTAAAAATCGCTAGGAATGTTCGGTTTGTGATGTTTTCAATCAAATAAGTTTTACTGTTCAGACAAGTGGAAGGCGAAACTAAAAGTGCCTTCAATTCGTGTGCTGAGTGTACGTTGCTTTTATTTCAGATGAAGGAAAAAGACTACATAGAATTGAACTGGTGTCTATGAAAGAACGTGTGGGCGTTGGTCGAGCAAGAAAAGATAATTCCGCGATTGGAGATGCTCTGGTGCATAGCGACGAACTTGGCGGTCCTGATCAGTTTTGTCTACAGTTTTGTTTTAGGTATGCTTGTATAGTATGTTCAACGTGAGCTAATAATTTTGATCTTCCACCCACATAGCACTCAACTGCAAGACAAAACAATAACTGGGCGCCTCTACATCTCCTAAACCAACCTTCTTGTGGTGAACCAAACAACCTGGTCAATAACTATCGATTGGAGATGCTCTGGTGCATAGCGACGAACTTGGCGGTCCTGATCAGTTTTGTCTACAGTTTTGTTTTAGGTATGCTTGTATAGTATGTTCAACGTGAGCTAATAATTTTGATCTTCCACCCACATAGCACTCAACTGCAAGACAAAACAATAACTGGGCGCCTCTACATCTCCTAAACCAACCTTCTTGTGGTGAACCAAACAACCTGGTCAATAACTATCGTACCTTCATGTTGCTGCTGTTTAATCAAGAATGAGACTACTCTTCAGGGTATGTATGGTTATGTCATCGAACTTCAACCTCACGTAATGTCATTCCAAATTTTTAGGTTATAGTACCGTCTACGCGATCTGGTCGTACGTGTTCGATTTACACCGATAGTTATTCGAGCTCCCTACGATCTGCCTGGCATATCCAGCAGAAACGACCAAATATCTAATGGACCTGGAACCGAGTCTGCTGCAGAGCAATCCTCTACCGCCGAATGGTGACGCAGAGTGTCCGTTCGATGATTCTACACCTGAAGGACCGCGGAACATGTACTCTTCACATGTCCTCGCTTCGACGGCGCGAGATCCGGCATGATGGCCGTAAGCGGTCACGACACGACTCCGGATAATTTGGTCCGGAGGATGTGCCAGGACCGGGACATCTGGGACGCGGTATGCGTAGCAGCATCCCAGATTGTCCTCGATCTCCAATTGAAATGGCGAAATGACCAAAGGCAGGTCGAAAGGGCGACCTAACTACTGAAGACCTAAGTAGTTAGACATAGTGGGTGCTTAATTAGCACAAAAGCCCCCTCCCCGAAGTAATACCGAAAGGTGGTTCCGGGGAGGGAGAAAGGCTTAAGGCACGGGTGGGTTTTTAGTGGGTCGAGGAGTTGGCACCCTCATCCCCACACCCTGAGTTCTTCAGGTGTCTGGTTGCAGATTTTCCATCCCGTCTAAAAAAAAAAAAAAAACACCTGAAGGACCAAACAAATTGACTCCCATAGCAATCCATCGTTTTTGTGTTTTTCATTTTCCAACTGTTGTACGATCGATTTCTGGTTTACGACGCGTTATGCTTGTGAAATAAGCGAGGTCCAATTAACCGATATCAGTCAATCGGATCTCTATTTTTAAGTGATAGTATGCACTATTACCACAGAGAACAGACATTCAAGCTGGAGTACCCACCATGTGTAAATTTGTGTATCTGCCATTTTAAAATTACAGCTTGTTTCCGTTAGTTTAGGTGAATCGTATGTTGGTGGCGCCACTTGCCCGCCTTGAGATTTGATAGCCAGTCAATTTTAGTTTGGTGAAACCTAGACTAGGCGGCGTTGTTTTTCCAACGGTTCGCTTTTAAAAGTTTACACAGTAAATTGGGGGGAAAATGTTCGAGCCTGGAAGTCTGTTCTCTGTGCTATTACGTAGAAAGAGAAAACCGATATGCTGCCATTGGTTTACATCCATTAATAAAATCTTTGAAATCTGATAACGGACTATGCTTGCAAGTGGTTTGTTCAGCGTTACTGTATCCACAAGTTTCAAATTTTCATCCCGCGAATCTGATAACCCACTCGACCATACACTCTAATAATTCACTCAATCGGTTTTTATTAATACCGACAGTTTTTAAATTTGTTAGTAGTTTTGAAGTTGGGAAAAAAACATATCCGGGTCAGGAGCAAATTTTATTCTTGATTGAGAATAAATAACCATTAAACGACGCTCTTATATTTGAAAGCCACACTACGTCCCTAATACTTAAAGTTTATGCTAAGCGAGTATAGTTGTCGTTTAAACGAAGCTATGCGTCAACCCAGATGAATATTGATTTAGAGTAAACTTTAAACTAGTTAGTTTATATTTTTTCCTGAGTGTACATTAAACAATATATGTTCAGCCGCGTTATTTACAGAAGAACATATCGATTAGGCGAGCCGATCAACGAAGAAAAGCCATTTTCAAATGTTGTGCAAATTTGGCAAACTACAAGCATGAACGCGTGTAGGAAACGACGGCGGAATATAGCAAACTGAACATCGAAACAATCAATTGGCTTATTTTATGCTTAGATAATTTAGTATTTTAGTGAAGAATTATTAGATACCTCGTGCAAACATCTTCAAAATACTTATCATTTTGAAGTATTTCCTTAAAAAGAGCAATATTTATTCAAAAATGAGTCTGAATTACTGCTTGACGCATAGTGAAAGAAACATCCCAACAAACATCGGTGTTGAATTAGAGCTTGTTCAAGCTAATTTGGAGAAACTATTCAGCTGTTTCTTCTAGAATAGCTGAATAGCTTCTCCAAATTTATTTGAGCAAGCTCTAATTCAATACCGATGTTTGTTGGGATGGCCACTGTTGGTTGGGATGTGTTTTACCTCAAGATAACAGCTGAATTACTAGTACAACCATGAAATGTCTCGACGAAATCGAGCTCAGCAAATTTCAATCGATTTGCAGTAAATGCTGTTAACAGCTAAAGGTTTTAGATTAAGTGCTTTTGATCAATATTGCAACACACTCAACGTTAGTTGTACTGATTTGACGTTTGAGGTTTATGGAGCTGGTGCATTTGCTGTCAAACTGATTCATTTTGATTTGCAGCGAATTAAAAACAGTTCATGAAATCAAGTAGATGGATTCCATGTGAGACACTTTTTGAGCACAACGTAGTGAGAAAATTCCAGGGATCTGGTGGACAGCGATTTTCCTGTAGTCAATATCTCTAACACTCAAACGTCAAAGGATTCATTGTTTGTAAATAATGCTGGTGTTCCTACCCGTAGTAACAAATTTCAGACAGGCCTTACTTAAATAAAGCCCGTGATATGTTGCATATTGACAAACGCTAGTAAACAGGATAGGGTTGACAGGTCCCTGGAAAATTCTTAACTTACGAGGAAATATTATTCATGTTTTTTTCTCTCAGCGTATAGTTCGGAGATGCTGAAATGAGCACACCTATGGCGTATTTTACCTTGGTTCATTGCGAACAAAAGCAGAAAGTTTCATTTGATTTCGTCACGTATAGTGTCATAATGAAGCCAAATCCATTACGACGGCAATGATTGAGCTGTATAAGCAACACACCAAGTTTTGTTCGTAATTTTTTTACTGAATTTCAAACAGCTACTCAACGATCGTAAAACTAGCCATGAAATCTCAACTAACAAAAATTGCTGAAAAACTCAGTAAGCGACACGGAAGTTCAGTAAAATTTAAAGTAAAAAACTGTGAAATTGGAAGCATGATAGCTACCAAAAATTACTGAATACATCATGAGTCAAAACCAAATTTCGGTAAAATTTACTAGAAAGTCAGTTTAAATTATTATTTTTGAAGAATCACTACCCCCATGATAGGATGAAAGACAATCGGTGCCGGAAAACAAAGGTTTTGTAGAAGAGTTCAGCATTGGACGTCATCGTATAATTTGATTCACTGATGAGAAAATTTACAATGACGTCCAAATACTACAGCCATTAATTTCACTTTCTATTAACTTGATTATAACATATTGGTTAATGTGATGCTATAAACTACATACACGTAAAATAATCCACACATATTTATTGGCAAAAATCCATGGGAAATTTCACATAATATTGATGTGTTCACACATAAACAGAACCCTCTGAGAAACACAAATAAAGTTTATATGACAAATGAAAAGTATGTGTGGCCACACTTATTGGTTATGTGTATACATAGGAAGTATTTGTGGTTACAAATAGTTATCATTGGTTGATAACATTGCAAAAATTCATGTGTCAGACACATATATATTATCATTGCTTTTTTATCAGTGCAGGTAAGACATCGTCATGTTAAAAGCATGTTACGCAGTGTATCTTTAAAATATTTTATGCGACCTAAAATATGTTATAAAAAGATCGGTCAATTGCGCTGTTTTGGTAATATTTGGGTCGAAAACTAAGTCATATGTTCTAGAAAAACACAGCAGTGACTTATACGACAACATCCTCTCAGCTTATATATGACAAAAGATGTTTTGACGTAGACTACGTCTTACGGCAAGGGTAGGGTGTCAAATGAAAATCTAAAATTTTGCGACCGTCACGAAAAACCGTACGTTTTGTACGCGAATAACTCGAAAAATCCACGATAGATTTACATGATTTCTTCTTCAATCGGTCGGAAATTTTACCGCGCTCCAATTCAATTGTCAAACATTTTTCTCAATCAATAGTAAACTATTGAAAATAACGCAAATATAAGGTAATGTCTTATAATGTCATTTTGCAGAGTAAATTTACCAAATTTCCTATCACAGATTTCAAATCGAAGCAAGGAACGTCTTGCATCATCTTCTTCTTCTTTGTGTTAGAGAGAGACTTTAACCAATCATATCATTTGTCTCCCCATGTACGTCTCGCATGCAGCTGTGAACGGCATAGAAGGCACACTTAGCAAAATTTTTCCTCAGTCGTTTGGCAGCATTGAAGCTGTGCGGAGCTGGTCGCAGGGAGCTGGTCGCTGGGAGCCGGTCGCTGGGAGCTGGTCGCAGGGAGCTGGTCGCAGGGAGCTGGTCGCAGGGAGCTGCTTCAAGGCTCCACCAAACTGCAGCGTGAAGAGGTAAGATGGCGGCTTGCACAAAACCGACGCGATGTGCGCCCTCATAATCCGCCATTTTGCCTCATCGCGACGATCGCTGTTTGGGAGAGCCTTACTACTTACCACCAACAGCTGCTACCTGACCACCAGCTGCCTCTGCACCAGCTCCGCTGCCGTACAAATGAAGGCTCCACCAAACTGCAGCAATTTTTTGCCACCGCGGCAGCGCAAACGCGGTGGAAAAATCGGTTTATGGGAGCGCACAAACCAACGCGATTAAAAAACGCATCGCGTCGGTTTGTGCGCTCCCATAAGCTGCCATGTAATCTCACAGCGGCGATTTTTCCACCGCGATTTCGCTGCCGCGGTGGCAAAAAATTGCTGCAGTTTGGTGGAGCCTTCATGTGTACGGCAGCGGAGCTGGTGCAGAGGCAGCTGGTGGTCACGTAGCAGCTGGTGGGGGTAAGTAGCAAGGCTCTCCCAAACAGCGATCGTCGCGATGAGGCAAAATGGCGGATTATGAGGGCGCACATCGCGTCGGTTTTGTGCAAGCCGCCATCTTACCTCATCGTGGCGATTGTTTCGCCGCGACTTCGAAAACGCTGCTGTTTGGGGGAAAGCGTCCTTGGGGGCAAGTAGCAGTCAGCAGTAGGTGGAAATAATCTGTCCTTTTGAGGACAATAAATTCAAATAAAAGAGTTGATTATTCAAGAATGAACTAATCTTAAATTAAGTTCGGTGCCGTCGGTAAAAATTTCACCCAGCTGGTTGGCGTTATCCATTAATTGATAATCTGTCCTTTTGAGGACAACCAATTTAATCAAAAGAGTTGTTTATAAAAGAATTAAACTTTTATTTCGTTTGGTTTGTGCGCCTAATATGGTGCCAATTCGTTCGCCGCAACTGCAAAAACGCCTGCATGGAGGGCGAGCTGTCGGGAAAATTTTAGCTGGTTGGCGCAACCCGCGATAAATCAATAAATGCTACCAGATACAAATCCATCTTTGCTACTGTCAATTTAAAATTCTCAGCTTGAGAGTTTGTTTGATTGGGATTTTCGTTTCAAATTGTCGATTGGCAGCCAGTGGTATTAGCAAAACTTGTTTTTCCTTCGTCGCATACCTTAAACCACACAAATTTCCTATCACGGACACCATTTTCGATGTCGAACATAATATTCCGAACCAACATTCTCTGTAAATTCCAATTAGTAGTGTTATAAACAGTTGTTCTGTTGTGTGAACGATTCGCGTTCTACCTCTAGGAAGAAAACTTTTTGAGAAACAGTGAAAGTGAGAATGCCTAACCGATTTGATCCAGAACGCTTGCGCAGATTCAGGAAGCGCTTAAAGAGCGAACACACGGGACATCCTCCGAAACGACCATGCACCGATGCCGAGCGAGTTCGTAGTTATCGGGCGAAATTGAAAGCAGCAAGAGGTAATGCGTTGCCAACAACTAGTTGGGACGCTGGAGAAGGTCCTTCGATTCGAGGTAGGAAATTGATATTTATTAAATTTAAGGGATCATGCTGAATCATTCTTGATGACAGTCATTACCTCAACATTTAAAATTGATATAAATCAGAGTCGCTACTACTTTCTTGCTGTGAGGATTTTGATAGAGTTCGATTCGATGTTCATTCACTAACAATCGAGATTTATCAATTTGAAATAGCAAGGTGAATTTGCGAGAGCGAGATAAAAGATAGGAAAACATACATGGAGCAGCGATTCACCTTAAATCAATTTAACAAAGAGCATGTCATCATAGCATTTGAATATCTCTCTATGTTATTGCTCCCTGTCTTAATAAATTTTAACATAGTATTAATTGTATTCTGGTGATGACATGCGCCGCGTGCTTATACATCATATGAACCTTCAAATGATATCGAATACAACTAAAGCGCTGAACATGTTTTAATGCGTGATAATTTTCTCATGTGTTTATTTTATATTTATAAGAATTTATCATATATTAACCAACCTTTTCTCCCATACCCATTGCAAAGAATAATGATATTTTATAAAACTCACTCTCTTTCTTCTGCGAGATCTAATATATTTATATATATTTCGATTTCCTTAACGTTTAAGCCATAATGGATTCCCTAATTTACCTGACATTCGCATAGTAACATGAATAATAATTTCACAAGAAAACCATAGACCATATTTAAGGTACGCATTTAACCTTATATTCCCAACTATGGCCAAATGTATTCATCACATAGTAAAATGTAGATTATAAAAGTTTTCAATGGAAAAGTAAGAGTGGGCGGTTGTGTATTTTTCGAAGGGCTTATTCATACCAATACCTATATAACTAAATGAATATAGTGGGAATTTTAATGTTTTGAAATGGAATGGCCGATTGATCACATGAGAAAGTCATTTAGATGTTATAAAGTAGTATACCGAATATAGCCGAATGCCCGAAGCGATAATATAAATAAATGCCCGGAGCGATGAAATAAACAAACTTTACTGAAATTCGTTCGAACAAGTATCTTTAATGATATCCTTCGAAAGTTTTCGACTCAATAATGTTAGTTGGTGACTTTTCATGGTCCAGTACAGCAAACGCCTTATTAAGCATGTCTTAGCAAAGGTATAACTAGTTGAATATCGTTACTAGCTAAATGATTGTATGAGTTATAGTTAAAACTGTAATCGTGCGCTACATAATCGACAGAGCCAAGGGACATGTACCCTATAGTTATACTTATATATAACCTTACAACAACTGTAAGATAATTTTTGTTATATTCTGTTTGATAAAACTTCCTAAACTTTGAACATTTTAAGAGACGCTTACACATTTGAAAATGTTGCAATTGATTATTGTGTTTTCATAACAATCACTAAACCTGCCGGATATTTTCTAATAACGAATTTTATCGTAATTTGAATTCTAGAGTATTTCAATGTTTATTATTACCCTTGAAATCCAGAATTGCTAAAATTGCCTAAATTCTAATTCTTTGAATCTTTGAAGTTGAATTATGCAAAGGCATACTACAACTCAGATTGTATACAAATGATCCGAATACTATGGTATTTAAATGGTGAATGTTGAAAAGGAGACAAGGTATCAGTCAAAATATATGTTTGTATGTACGTATTATAGAATTTCCTCCGCTGCCTGTCGTTACTGAAATCCCCCAAACGATGCAAAACATTGTTGATGGTTCCGGTGATGGTGAGAATTCCAAGATGCAGGCCATTCAGGCACAGTATGACATACGAATAAACATTTAGTAATGTTAAGTGATTATGATTATAAGAATGAGCAAAACTATCATTAATTAAATAATTTTATATTCCCTAACAGATCCTTAACTATCTTCTAGGCCTTAAAGATAGTCCATCGTAAAACGTGCAACCGTGACCGTGTCATCATTTAAACCAAAAGGCCCTTTTCAGGGCCACCAAAGAGTTATAAAGAGTGTACAAGAGAATTTTCTTACATACTGACTTCATAAAACTTCAGGGCCACTAAATAATATCTCAAGAGCGTACAATAGAATTTTCTTACTTACTGGCTTCAAAACGCTGGTCTAATGTCCCATAAGAGCAGCACCCGTCATATTGTGACTTAAACTGCTTCTATCGGTAAGGATAAGCGACCTCGCACGAATAATTGAAACCCTTTAACGCTAATTTCCCTGACATTATAATGCATCACTTGGTTTAACGTAGTCTACGTCAACCGGTCGTGTCTTGTACACAACCCCACTCATTTTTCATTTCATTCTTAATACTCTTATATAACAACAACTCTAGATAACTGACCAAAAAGATGTTTTTGGTGTTACTTGGGATCGACACAACTGTTCGAAGCAAACTTTTGTTTCGTAAAAGTACAATTTGTAGAACTACATTCTACAAACTATTTTACCACTGAAACTCATATTTGCATCAAGCAAGTTGAACATTCTCAAGAGCAATCCATGCTAGTCCATCCAAACATTTCGATTGAAGAATTTAATGAAATTATAGTCTCTGGAAGCATTTGGTGCCTTCTGGCAACTCTATGCTTCTATTTATTTCCATGCTAATATTTTTCGTATCAACCAGGGGAGACCCGATGACTTCATTATCTCCAATCCGTTCAACCAGCCAGCCAGTTTTGTGATAGTGATTGTGGTAGTATATTATAATTTGAGATAATTCAATGCAGCCGTCTTCCAAATCGGTGGGTAACCTGGTACCTTATAGCTATCTTCCCCACCGTCAAACTTAAATCAAAGAATTACCTAAAATTCATCTCAGGAACCTTTTTTTTTTAATTTTGCCGAACTTTAATATTTGTGTTAATTTTTCTTTTATTTTTGTTACCGGTCGATCTGAATCCCACGAAAATAAATCGGACATTCCTATCAATCCAAACGATCACTGTATCCGACACTTGGAAAGCATGCGCACTGTTAGCTTTCGTTCTCGGTCAAATGTCAAATTGTCTGTATCTACCTTCACAGGCTCGCGAGATACGATTAAGAGCTATCATCACCCTATTCGTCCCAGCAGTTGCTGACGTTCGTTTCATCAGTGGCGAAGGAAGAATGCAAAGTGACGAAAGTGAACATGAAAAATTAATCAATAATCGCGTGTGAGCAGAAAACTGGTTGCAGTTTTGAAAATCCTCCCATCGGAGGTACAACTTCTGTTCGGAATTCAATCGATGGTGTTATAATTCGGAAGTTGAAAATGCAGTGAACCTTGAGGATGACATATATATGTGTAAAAATTTAAAAATGATTGTGAAGCTTACGTTGGGTTTGTAAGCGTAGGTGGAATATACATATAGCGCTACTGTTACTTGAGTGTCCTTCTCAGTAGTGTATTTTCGTAATCTTCCGCACAGTGTAACAATTGTTGTGAAAAGCAGAGCTTACTACATAAATTATATGTTTAGATACGGAAATTACCCAAGTATATAAGCTACTTTTCCGAGTACCTACGTCATTCCTGAACTCTTGGATTATAAGAAAAACAAAGCGTACCATAAGGTGAGTAGAAGTATGACTACCTTGAATGTAAAATGTTTCATTGAAGATACGGAAATATCAAGTTTAAGATTCATGAGAATAAATTTCAAGAGTCAGGAGATAAACGCTCATATCACAAGCCTACTTGTATAAATAGGCATAAGTGCATAAAAAAAAACACTCAAATGTGTCGTGTTACAAGAGAAGTTGGAGGAAAAATATGATTATGTAGATACCTATGTACCTACATATGTACAGACTGTCGCGTTCATTATTCTTCATACTTCACAGTGCCTACGTACCCAAAGGATTCATGAAAACTTCTTCTGGTTTCCGCGGGGACGAAGATGAGAAAAACTTGATTAGCCTTCTTTCGAAGATTTAATCGCCCACGACCTCCTGCACGAGGACTAAAATTTAAATATTTTGACGTAAGGCATTTTCCCGGTTGGGATTCTGATGCTAACCGAAAAATAAGGAGAAAAATGATTGATTGCCGCACAATAAATGGTATGGGCTAGTAGGAAAGGCAGTGTTAAATCATCAACCACTTCTCTGTGCAGGGAAACCGTTCTCGCTCGAGCGACCTTGGGCTGGTGGGAATGTCCTTTCGATAGATCTATTGTAAATATTCATCGTATCGATTTTATGAGCGCGGGTCATTTGTTTTGCATTTCTCGTAGATTTTTGTTGATGTGTCTTATGCAGAGCTATAATGGTATTCGTTATTTTGATTGGTTTTATCGTGGTGACGATACATTTTGGTTGTAGATAAGAAAACTTTCTAAACAATACCTATGAACAATGTTATCTTAATCTACAGTGGTACATTTATTTCGAATGTGTTTCAAATATGTTTGAAATAATTCATTTGTTCATTATTAAATCAACAATATATAGAAGAATTATTTCAGAAATACGTTGATTCACATTTTTTTTTTTGTTGGGGCGTAGAATCACTGCGTCCACTGAGTTGAACTTTTGTGATACAGATTTGATTCACAATACACTGACGTACTACTGGTGAACGATGACATTGTGTAAAATTTCGTTTTCATACAATTCACGTTCTTATACTCGCCTTGGCACTTTCATATTGCCTGAGATTCAGCAATGTGTAGGAACGCATACAAAGATCATCAAATATAATCTTTAGGGTGCTCAGGATTTTGAAAAAAAAATTCCTGCGCATGCCGGAGCCACTTGTTCCCCGTGAGCATCTGATCTTATTATTACCCAACAAACAATCACTCATTATGGCGATTTAATTCAGCATCGTATTGAAAAATCTCTGAACTATTTTCAATCACTGCTTTTGTTCAGGCATTATTTACACAAATTTGAAGAAGTTATTAAGCTGTCGCCAAGTGCTTTTCGACACCGACAATTGCATATTCTTAAGAAGAAAGTTTGCAGAAATGGAGTTCAGGTGCTTAGGGAACGTCCATTAATCATGTCACGCAAAAAGTGACTTTTTATAAGTCCCCCTTTCCGTTACCCAAGCCCGCCCCCCCTTCCCCTCAACCCTTACTGCGTGACATAATTGATGGACCTTCCCTTATTAAATGGAGCTCAGCTACTATATTAAATATGCTTAATAATATTATCAGATTTAACATAACATTTATTCAATAATTGTTCAGCTAGACGAGTTTTTAAGAAAAATATATTTTTTCCTTGCTTATTATTGGTAAAGATGAAATTTTTCTTCAACATCATAAAGCATATTAAAAATGGTGTGGTATGTTTTATAAAACTTTTGTTCAACTTTTTGTTACTTTCATAAAACTTTCTTTGGTTTGTTTGCATACGATACAGGCATATTTACTTGGAATGCTTATTTAATTTGATATAACATTACAGTACACGTGCATTAACAGAGACATTATAAAACATATATTTATAAACATTTAATAGCGAGTTTTGAACCATCAACCAACTGAATATAGTATCAACAAATCGTCAATGTAAGCTTAAAGTTATAGATTGAACAGTAGCAGATTTGATGCTTTAATCTAGCTACATTGTTATTATATGTATAGCGTAGTTTGTTAATAAGCAACATCAGTGCTCAATCAAACCTTCTAAATGTTCTTATTAAACGTCTGTATTAGTTTGGATATTTCGACAAAGATTTTTCATAAGGGCCTAACTGACAAACGTAAATAATGGCTTTTTCCGTAAATTTCTCGTGGCACAGAAGCTACCCAAGCCTTCAATTCTGTTGGATAGGTGAACTCTTCATCTTCGAAATGACAGTCGTGGATTGATTAGGCGAGTTTTCAATGACGAGAAATTGTTGACATAAAGTGGACAGAATAATGGTTAGCCATAACCATTCTATTTCGTTTGGCAGTACTTTTTTTCTAGTAGCCCGTGTTATATATGCCCCAAGCAGTTGACTAAAATTTCAACACTTGAAAAATGACTATACACACCAAAAATGAACGAAAACATAGCAATTAACTGAATCCAAAGAATATAGCATCATTTTTTCAACATAACTTTAAGCTTAAGAAAAAATATTGAATACCAAAATGTCGATCACTTCCCGAATAAACAAGTATTTTAAATGTATTATACCATTTATCGTTTCATAATTATTCTAGTTATCTTCCAGCAATTATAAACAGAAGATAAAGTGTATCATATCGATGATATATGTTATGGTAAATCAAGATCTTACCATAACACTAATAGGTTACTAGAAATTAGAAGAAAAATTAGTATTTTCCAATTACCGTTGCTTATCTTGACAGATACGCGTATTTCGTCTACAATGTGCAGACTTCTTCAGTGTCTCGTACTAATAACTCGACTTAAGTTAGTCTATGGTACTAGCACATCGGTCTCAAGTTCAGTGCCAACCCAAGTAACCACAAGCATTATATTATAGCACTTATTCAACCTAAAATCAACATCGGTAATGCGGAATCGCATCAATTCAACAGTTGTCAAGTAATGAAGCTTTAGATTAGCTCAAGAATGTAGTGATGCATTACCAATGCAATAATGCTACCTTAGCAATGTCTTATGGCATTACAAAAGATATAGCATTAGTTCGATCTTAGTGGGACCATTTTCAGCTTTAATCCAACTTCAATGATGCACTAGACCTAATACATATGCCCTATATGCACGCAATTACAGCCTCGTGGTTACTTGGGAAGCTTAATAATACGCCCCTCATAATGAACGCACACGAACACACTCTCAAATATTCTGTCAAAATAACACAGCAATTCAAAACAAAGGCGCAGATATGTATATCAAGGTGCTGGCTTCAATGTGTACTTCGGACCAAGGGGTCCTACAACAGTGAATCAATTTCAAATCGCTAGTTGCATATTGATTGTGGCTAGTACTGACTGAGCCAAGAAAAAATCGTAGTTGTTCGGGACCTACTGGTCTTAGAGTTCTTGTAATATTATATGAGAATATCAATCATGAAAATAACTGCTACAATCATAATACAAAATGAATAATACTTTTCCTCTTTTTTTTCTCCCAATCCAAGTAAATAAAAACACACCTTTGATGTTGACATCAAGGATGGTCCCAATCGTATCATAAATCATTCGTTGCACGCTCTTCTTTGATTCATTAGACGCACACAAAGAGAGTTTCTGCTTCACCTCTCAAACCGAAAACTGAGAAGCCAAGGTAAACATTGAATAAACATAGCATGAACTTCGTCGCCTGTCAATTGAATGCGTGTTCATAACTGCTTGATAGAATTTTGCAAGATGACGTCACTAGTGAACGTGTGGTTCATCCTGATGAATGGAATTCAGTTTTGACAGGTATTCGTGGTTTGTTTGTTTTCGAATTCAAACAGATGAAATAAACAAACCACGGACTCCTGTCATAAGAAATTCATCCGATTCATTTTGCGAGGTTATGTGAGGTTGGTGTAAAACTCAATTGTACATGTTATTGATTCGTTCATTGGCTGTTGGTGATTCATTTTCGTTTCCTGATTCGATTGTGTGCTAGTGCTCGAAGCTTCCGATCGGATCACTTGGTGATTGTGTGGTACCGCGTTCAAAGCAAAAATGAATCGGCAGCCGAAAAGGACAGTGTAGCAAGCAACACTGCGGGAATCAGAAAATATGTAGCCACTAAACGCCAAATGTTAATATAATGTGACATATGTTTCTTTAGGCCAGTATTTTTCGTTTTTAGCAGATACTGATGATGGCACAGGTTTCTTAGTTGGTAATGGTACGGCATTACCAACCCGAATGCAGTGGATTCCCTGCCCGATAAAGAAGATTTTTCATATGTCGCAAATCAAAAATGTATGCATTCTTGTTGAAATAGAAAATAAGCGAATTTTAGTTCAACGAACGATAATCTACGATATGGATATGAAAGCCTCTTCAATTGAAATCTCGATAACGATTTTTCTTGCATGTTATGTGATATAAAATTCATAAGGTTTGCATAACACATTGTGTCAATAGTCCTAAAAAAAATGGTCACGACTTATCGGATATGCATGGCAGGAAAATTTAAAACAAATCTAATTAATTAGGCTGATTTTTCCCAGACGGTACATACTTAACAAAACTTCCAACACTGTCATTCTAACTAAAAGAAAATGAAAGATTTTGTTCAATTGAATGCTATCATCTCTCGTCTCCGAACATGATCATCTGACGATCCTACTGGGTCGTATTTCCATAGCCTCTCAATCAACGAAGAGCGAATCACAAGTAAGCAGAGCTGTTGCCCATTCGAATTGCGTGGTGGAATGAAGTAATCTACAAAACGTCCAATCTTGTTCACTCACTGAGTTCCTGCGTATTATACCTTTACCAATACATTTATCGATGTGGTTGTTTCCAGCACGGATAACAATAAATAATTTTCGCCGATTTTCGGCAGTCACCAACACATCAACTTGACATTTGTTTTATTAAAAGCTTTTCGTTGTGAAAAATGTATAAAAGTTGAGGGAATATAATTAAAAAAGTACCAGCAAAAGTAAATCCAAACCAAAGCAAAGGTAATCCAACAAAAAACACCTTGATTTATGGAACTTTAAGTAAAGTAGGATTTATTTTCACGAAGCATCTCTTAAAGCACGAAAAATGAATTCGAGAACAAGCAAAAATACACCGTGAACTGAATCACGTAATCATGAACTAAATCACGTTTTTAGGTAAAAATCCTGCTGAAAACGTGAACTAGTTCACGGTCCGTTTTCATTTTCGTGAACGCTTTTGTTTCTGTGCAACGAATGGTTTCATTGGCCTATCCATTACAGTAGTGTTTGAAGCGATATCTTCCTCAGCAATACTTTGACCATTTAAATAAATTCATAGTTATAACACTTTTGGGCACTGAAATTTCACCAATAACGTATACGCAATGTGATATTGATTTGCGAAAGTTCGTTTGTGATTTTGATGACTTATAATGCTCATCTCTTATAACGATTGGTAGACTGCTCAAGGGATTATGGCCTTTTATGGAAATTTTCTTTGTTTATTTATGAAGGCATCAAATGAGTTTTGAAGAAATATGTAAAAGTTCCAAATGAACCATTAATACAAATAGTTAACAGGTATACTTTGTCTCAGATTGACAATGTAAATACATGCTTTATGCAACCAAAAGTTTCTTAATTTTGCCGTAAAGTTAATTCCTCAAACATTTAGGAACATTCAACCAATAACAAGCTATATACTTTAGACTATGGCATAATCAATAAATACAATGAGAATTACCAATTTTTAATTTTAGGAAAAGGATATTTTAATCATTTCATGTTCAGTGCAGTCTTTCATACTAACTCCAATGTAAAACATAAGAAAAGAGCTCATAATGATTGTTATTTTTATATAATCGAAAATGAGGATACAACAGTTGGACAAATTCAAGAGATTTTGAAAGATTTCAATGGCACATACTTTTTGTTCAATCCAATACTTGCTAGTAGAACATTATATGATTGGTTTGAGGTTTCATTAATATTATTAAAGTCAAAAATACTGTTCACAAGTGGATTAAAATTCAGTTCGAAAGCAAAATCTACTTAATTAAATTGCAAAATACCCTTCACGTAGACTGATAAAACCGCTCCCTTACAAATACATATTATAATGATCAGTATTATAACATGAGTTATACATTTTGTGATAACAAAATAAAGTTATGTATTGTTAAAACAGTTTCCTGTTTTTTTGTTTATCGTGACCATAATTCATATATTTCCTTCTTTATATCATGCAATGAATGAGCAAGGGCTATACTATACGGCACTGTTAATTTCTTGTTTATGACATCATTATCATATATAGAATACGCGATTTATGGTTGTTTAAAGTTTGAAAATGTATAATACTGACCTACAGCTAATGGTAATTTTCTATTCGGGTTCGGCGATGCGGCATTTCAACGACTTTTAATTATAATTGAAGATTTTTTTGCTGAACATTGGTTCAAGCAATGGTTTTGCAGCCATTATTCAAATAAATATAAGGTTTGATACGCGAAGCTAGTTCAAAGGCGTGACATTAGATGCATAAACTGTATTTCAACTTATTGTTAAGTAGTCGAATGAAAGTAACTTCAGACACCTGCAAAAAGCTATTGCATTATTTTTCTTCAGCTCATAGTTGGATCAGTTGAATAGTGATGTACAGTACAGCTATTGTTCAATTCATTATTAGGTTTTATTAGCTAGGCTATATAAACGATGTTGCAATAGATTGATATACTGTTATTCAACTCTTTGTTAGACTGTTGAAATTTAGTTAAATGAAAATACTAAAATAGCTTTTACTATGCATGTTATTTAAACAAAATGAAATGCTTCAATTTAAAACATGGTTTGTCAGCTTATATTTCAGCCAGATTTTTTATTCAGCTGCAAAAGTCGTAATCCAGCTTTAATAAAGCATGTATGCTTATAATATTTACTACTCTCGTTTGTTTGTTGGGTAGCCAAATCGGTCAACATTTCTTTACTTTCGAAGCGGGTTGAAGTTACACAAACGATATTGATTGTAGCACCAAACCCGTTCCAGGAATAATCATGGGGAATCCACTTCATCTATCAGAAACCGGTAATGATGACGCCGAAACAAAGTTTTTCTTTCGCACATTCTGTCTCTAATTACGGACTTTCCACCAAAACAGAATGTGACCTTTAGGGTGACTTTTTTATCAGTTCCTTGTGTCTTCTTCTTTCGTTAATTATGGGAAAGAAATAGATATCCGCTAACGAAATTTCGCTAGATCGCACCAGATTGGCTTGTGGGTGGTATCCGAGTTTTAGGGAGGCCGGTAATGGAAACATTTTGAAGTCGATAAAATGCTTTGAAGAAGATTTTTGTTTCCTTTAGAAATAGTCTAGATAAAATCTATCAACATTATAATGCTGTAAAATGGTAATACTCTAATTGAAACTGAAAGACAATTTTCGAATGTATGGGAGAGAAAAAAACATAAACGATATCAAAACAAAACTAATTTCAATTGAAACCTGTATCCATTTATGATTTTATAAAAGACTCCACTCCCTGTCTGACGGTCTTGCGGCAGTAAGTAACTGTAGATGCGGTAACTCTGTATACATCAGTGAAATAATGTTGAGTGGAACTTCGATCAAGAATCATCCTGGCCCTTAGGTTTAAGAAACAGCGAGTCATTGAAAAGCGTTGGGTAGTCGTCTTTAACCCTATTCTTCACTCCTAACTTGTTTGTTAACATTTAAACTAAAAATTAGTTTTTTTGAAAATCCGTTAAACTAACAATTTTGTTTTGAAACAAACAGGCAGATTGGCTGTTTCTACCTAAAGACATTATCACAATACAACACATATTATGATTGTTCTAAACTAATATTTTTGTTGTTTCCACCTTGATGAGGGATTTATTATTATCAAAGCACAGATGGCGTTGACTCAGAGAAACCAATTTTGAATTGATTGTACCAAAGAGGCGCGGCGGTAAAATCAAACTCATATTTTGTTTGGGGAAAAAATAACAAGAGTTTGAGACAACTATTTTTGGATTATTTCATTTTCCGTCATCCGGTCCCGCTGCATGCTCTAACGCTTTCATTCAACAATTCTTAACCAGAGACAGGATAGCCATGAAGAAAATGGATACATTTTTTGGCTCATGAAGTAAAGGGCGAACACGAAATTATTGCGACACCGAAAATGTCATGCCAATTTTCTTATAATGTTTAGAATCAAACCAAAATTTTAGGGTAGTTTTATACATATATTTACTTCAAAAATCAAAATAAAAGTTAATCAATGGAGCCTTGAGTGTAAAATTGCACGCATTTTCGCTTGATGCCCTCCATCAAGGTCTTTACAGTGTCATCCGGTACTAGTTTCTCAGTTTTTTTCCATTTTCTTAACATGTCCTTCTCGTCTTTGACTGTCTTCGTGCTCTTCCGAAGTTCCCGCTTCATCATTGCCCAGTACTGCTCCACCGGGCGCAGCTCCGGACAGTTTGGCGGATTCATGTCCTTTGGAACAAAATGGACAGAATTGGCCTCATACCACTCCAGGACACTTAGAATATTGGCATGATGCCAAATCTGGCCAAAATAGCGGAGCTTCGTCGTGCTGCTGCAAGAACGGTAAAAGGCGCTTCTTGAGGCATTCAGATTTGTAGATCTCGCCATTTACTGTGCTCTTTGTCACGAAAGGCTCACTCCTCAGTCCGCTGGAGCAGATGGCCTGCCAAATGAGATATTTGGAGGCGAACTTCGACATTTTCTGCTTCTTAAATTTGTCGTCCACATAGAACTTGCTCTTGCCGGTGAAAAACTCGAACCCCGGAATTTGCTTAAAATCGGCTTTTATATACGTTTCGTCGTCCATCACACAGCAGCCATATTAGCCATATTTTGTCAGCATCTTCTCGTAGAGCTTCCGTGCCCGAGTTTTAGCCGTCGATTGTTGCCGCTCATCGCGGTTTGGGAAGTTTTATACCTTGTATGTATGTAGTCCAGCTCTCTTCTTTGCATTCTGGACGTAGATCTGCGACATGCCGATCTTTTTAGCCAAATCACGGCTTGAGACTTTGGGATATGCTTTAATCATCCGCTTCACCTTTCCCTCCGTTTTTTTGTTCTCCGGTCCCGGTTTTCTTCCAGCTCCTTTGCCGTGGTACAACGTCAATCGCTCCTGGAACCGCTTCAACACTCTGGAGACGGTCGATTGGTGAATGTTCAACATTTTTCCCAACTGCCGGTGCGACAGGTCAGGAAATTCCAGGTGTTTGGAAAGAATTTGTTCTCTCGACTCGCATTGGTTCACCTCCATTTTCGTTGAATCGACAAACACGACTTCGAGTTTGACAGCATGTAAACAATACACATCAATGAGAAAGTGTGCAAAATGCGGTTGATTTTTACCCAATGGTAAAAAAGTTATGCCCTGTTGAATGTGTCGCAATAATTTCGTGTTCGCCCTTTACCAGCACATGGTCCCAAGCTTTATTATTCACTCAGGCAAATAAACTTAAGAATTTCATAAGGTTCAACTTATAAACGATGCTTTGGAATTTCATAAGGCTGACTTATGAATGGATTTTGTTTCTCACTTTATACTAGTGGTCAAATCACTGGACCCATAACCTCAATGTTTGAAGGTTCGAATCTAGGTTGCTCATTTTTTGTTTGTTTTAGCAGCATTATATTTCATAAGATAAATTTATGAAATTCAGTCTGAATTCAGAATTCTTATAGCAAATATTCATAACGCACTGCTATAAGATCCCTATAGGGACGGACTTTCATCTGACCAGTAATCTATTGAAAAACGCTCACACGTCTTAGCTGTTAAAGTTAGTAAATGTATTGTTAGACAAAGTAGTAGGGTTAATCATGTGCTACAATTTCAGTATGCATAATATGTTGAAGCCGGTGTCGGTGCTGTAGTGGTAAGCGTGACTGCTTCTTGGCACCCCAGTGGGTCTGGTTTTAATCCCAGTCGACGTCGGTGTTTTTTTTTGAGGCGAAAAAATCTATGGTCACGTCTTCCTTCGGAAGAGAAGTAAAGCCATTGGTCCCGTCACATATTCATGAGTTGATAGGTAGGGTAAAGGTAGTGGAATCGTCTCCCTGGCGTCGGTGATTGTCACCATGTGAGGAAATAGGCCGACGGAAAAAAAACATAAGACAAAATATTTTGATATTCAGCTTATAGATAAGATAATGCCAAATGAGTCAAAATTGACATTTAAAGTACTGGCCCTCCTAAGTAAAGCATGCCCCTCACCTTGATTTCGACTGCAGAACTCAGTTGAAATAAGCATTGATTATGCAGTTCCCGTACTCGCTTGAAAACTGCTTGAAGCTACCACAGTTCATAGTGGCCTTAGGCTGGTTCGCCATCGTGCTAATTTTTCTTTACTTTTATATGCTTTCAGCCTTGGTAACAGCTAAAACACTTTTAGCATAGACTAGCTCTAAGACCAGTAGGTCCCATACAAAAACGATTTTTTTCTTGGCTCAGTCAGTACTAGACCTCGGTCCCAAGCTCGGTTCCAAGCTTAATAATGCGCCCCTAATAATGAACTCACATGAACACACTCTCAAATATTCTGTCAAAATAACCCAGCAAATCAAAACAAAGGCGCAAATATGTATAGCGAGGTGCTGGTTTCAAGGTGTAATTCGGACCAAGGGGTTCTACAACAGTGAACCAATTTAAAATCGCTAGTTGCATATTGATTGTTGCTTTTAGCTCAGTGCAGCCAATAGCTGATATGGTTGATTGATTGCTGTCATCCATTGGTGTTAGCCAGATCTTTGCTAAGAATCAGAACTTTGTGTCGTCTGAATCAAAGCAAGCTGAGATGCAAAAGTAAAAACTGTAAATTTTATTTCTGCATAGCAATCGATTCTTCATTTCAGATCAGGCAGAAAGAATTACAGCGACATGGCTGTTGGTTTTGTTAAACTTCAACGGTTTGGTGAAAAATGCAAATTAGTTGCCAGTATTGTTCAGACGCAAAGGATCAAATCACGCCCATAGAAAGTTTCGAAACTAATCATTAATGAAGTGAAAGAACTGATTGAAGATTTTTCTTATGAATGTGATATATATGATATTTTGAATAAATCTATGTCGTCAGATCAAACTTTCGTTTCTGTATATTTTTTTAGTGAATCATAATTTTAAAGGGAATGCGGGAGGAGTGAGCATGCCATTGCAGTTTAAGCTACACACTAAGAAATTAAGAATTTTACACGAGACGTAATTCATGTTTGTAAAAAGTCGGGGAACGTAAAGAAAGATTTCGTCTAAAATTATGTCCATTGTAACTGACACATACGCAATTCGACGAAATATGCGTTTGATTGAATTTATTTTCTCATCTCTTTGAACTCATTCTTATGTGCTAAAGGACGCTTGCATGTGTCGGTCTCAGGGGACAGAAATTTACATGTCATTTTGGTAGTGTGTAGGTCAGTTCACTTTGTATCTCCAAAGTAGATGGGTAACTGATTTAGAAAAAGATAATAGTTATCAAAAATTATATGTCATAAAAAGGTTAATATTCACCACATTCTCGTTTTTGATTACGCCGTATTTGTCGTACAATTTTTTTCGCTCCAAACGCCGATGGCAATATGTGGGAAGATCCAGGTTGACCGTCAGCGAATACATGTTAGGCCGATGAGTGCAATCTCGAAATGACTCTTTCTTCCAGGTTGTCGTTTGGAGTGACTGTAGCAAGATCATCCACTGAATATTTTGTGCTGGAATCGATTTTATTTTCAGATGTTTTTTTGTTTATTTTTTACTCCTCGTTATTATCACAGATAGATGAAACTAAATTAAATAAAAATATTTATATATTGGATGCAAACAACTTGTATACCCTGTGCTGCAAATTAATTACCGTGAAATGAAGCACACAACAATACATTTTTTTGGTCCAGAAAGAAGATTCCATTTGCTTTAGCCCAGTTCTTCGTAGCCTGCTGCTCTGTGACACAAATACAAAAGTCATATCTAGATTTCTTGTGCTGCTGGAAGGGCAAAAACACCGCAACATTTAAAGAGTATAGACTGTTCCGAAAAATATAAGTACACTTTCTTTCAAATACAAAAAAGCCGATACTGGGGTTTTCAATTATGTTATTCTCAAACATAGTAAATAACAATGTTTTCTTTCCATCTTCATTTCAATTGTCTTGATTTTTCGTAGAGTAGGCGAGTTCTCTAACTTTTCCCTTAACACTACTCATAAGGTTCTGCACAGCGCTTTCTCTTACCATTTTCACCAATTTTTGCCAATTTTTCTTAAATTTTTCAACATTATCTGCTGGTATCATGTGTTTTCTCAGCTTCGCCTTCGTCAAAGCTCAGAAAGTTGCTATAGGGCAAACAATTGTAGACTTGTTATGCTGTTTGATCAAGGGTAGCAACCTTTTTGCAGACAGTACTTCAAGTAGATTGGACCATTCATTGTGACTGTCATAATGAATGGACGAGATATTTTTCCACAACCGCATATGGCCTGCCACACTACAGAAGGAAACATCAGATTGGAAAAGAGGGGCCAAAAATTCACCACAGATTAAATAGTGAGCGATATAGGCTGAAATGATCATTTTACTGTTTTTTATTGTTTTTAATAGTTACAGGCTCTAAAATAACATTGAAAGGTATCTGATAAGCCAATAGATAAATCCAGAAGAAAAGTAAATTCTCCCACGAGGCCAGATCGTCAAGCAGTATTATTTGGGCGTTGTGCGACGTTTGCGTATCGAAATGTGACCGTTTTAAAATCTCTAGTTTCAAATTGATTGTTGGTCGTTACTTGTACACAAAGAAAGTATGTGTGGCTACAAATAGACATCATTTGTTGATTATTTTGCAAAAATTCAGATGTGGCACACATACATAACGACTGTTCCAGAAAGTATATGCACACCTTATTTTAAAGGACACTTTGAATATAATTTCAACTTGTTTTGGCTGCGTCCTTTTGTTTGCACATTTCTGAATGACATAGCATCAAAAAAGTGCTCAGTTTTGTGCTACCTATCAAAATGCGCGGTCTTACTCCGGAACAACGAAGTATCGTGCACAAATGGTGCACTGTGAGCGGACTCTCCTTGAGAAAATTGGCCAAGGCAGGGGGTGTAAGCGTCGGAGCGGTACGATCTTCGATTCGAAAATATAGAGAACAGTGTACGTTTGAAGATGCGCTGAAGAGTGGTCGGAAATCCGGATATCGATAAAAAGATCAGGGATGCCTACAAGCGAAAACCAGCGACTTCCGATCGGGATGTTGCGAAAAAACTAGGGACCTCGTCGAGTAACATCATGCGTGCCGAAGAAAGACAGCACGAAGGTCAAGTAGTGTTTTGGCCTGATTTGGCGTCATGTCATAACGCAAAGGACACTTTAGTATGGTACAAAAGTCAAAATGTATGTTTCGTGCCGAAAGACATGAATCCGCCGAACTGCCCGGAGGCACGGCCAATCGAGACTTTTTGGGCTTAGACCAAAGCAAAGCTTCGAAAATTCATAAAACCAGCGGACGACATCCAAAAATTTAAAAAAGACTGGCCAAAAGTGGTCAAAATGGTGGGAAGTACCACTGTGCAGAAGCTAATGGATCATGTTCGAGGAAAAGTTAGGAGTCTTGGCTATGATTAAATATTTTGATTAAACTAGAGCAAAATGTCATATACCACACAAATACAAATATGATTTGCCAAATAAAATTATTAAAACATGACTTTTTTGTTATTTTGAAAGTGTGCTTAAACTTTCTGGAACAGTCTATATTATGATTAATTGTGTTTCAGTGTACTTATATTTGTTACCGATTTGATAGTCAACTTTACCATTATTGGGGGTTAGGATGACTATTGCAGTACAGGTATACCTCGATAGTACGTACATCAACATTCGCAATTCAAATCGCAATTGCATAAAAACTACTGTTTCTATCTTAAAACTTATATAACCAAAAAAAAGCAATCTTTTTCTCTGTCTTTTGATTGTATTAGATTTTCGATACAACCAGTAGTATTTTTGCAATTTCGATTTAAAGTCAGAAAGTTGATGTACGTACTATCGAGGTATACCTGTATAGTGATTTTGAACCGACTATGATCATGGTCAAAAACATGGGGCGCGACTCTATCTCAGATGCAGATTTTTGTTTGTTTTGCTTTTGTGCGATGTGCGCACGCTTAGTAGATAGAAAGAAGATTTTAAAGATTTTGATGAAGATTTTGAAGATTAACTGCAAAAAGATGCAGCACGATGCAAGTTGGTGGATTAAGATTCACAAGCTGAAACAATATTTTTAAAGATTGGTTCGCTAGCGTGGGATTTTTCGATCATCTTGAATCTGGATTTAGATGTGTAGCACCCCAGGTCAAAACGACAATCAAAAAGAGTTGATTCAACATTTAGCATAATGTCGGAACCACGTTCATGATCATAGTCAAGAATGCCATGAACGTGATGAATTCGTCCATTTTCATGGTAATTGTAACCATTATATGCAGTAGCCATCTTGACTATGATTTAGTTGTCGGTATAACGATAAAAACATTCTCAGAGTAGGTGGCAGTATAATCATAGACTAACTCTAAGACCAGTAGGTCCCATACAAAAACGATTTTTTTCTTGGCTCAGTCAGTACTAGAACATCGTCCCAAGCTCGGTCCCAAGCTCAATAATGCACCCTTATAATGAACTCACATGAACACACTCTCAAATACTCTGTCAAAATAACACAGCAAATCAAAACAAACGCGCAAATATGTATAACAAGGTGCTGGCTTCAAGGTGTAATTCGGACCAAGGGGTTCTACAACAGTGAACCAATTTCAAATCGCTAGTTACATATTGATTGTTGGTATAATCATAGACTAACTCTAAGACCAGTAGGTCCCATACAAAAACGATTTTTTTCTTGGCTCAGTCAGTACTAGAACATCGTCCCAAGCTCGGTCCCAAGCTCAATAATGCACCCCTTATAATGAACTCACATGAACACACTCTCAAATACTCTGTCAAAATAACACAGCAAATCAAAACAAAGGCGCAAATATGTATAGCAAGGTGCTGGCTTCAAGGTGTAATTCGGACCAAGGGGTTGTACAACAGTGAACCAATTTCAAATCGCTAGTTACATATTGATTGTTGGTATAATTGCGTGAAAGCTCTCCTCCAGCAGTTGATCTTCGGCAACAGTCATCACGGTATCCAGAGTTCGGCACTAGTGGGCATCGTTCACGCATTCCGTGAATTCTTTGGCCGTGAGTCCAATAACCTCGAACGTATCGCCCAGCAACTGCGACAGTTTTTTGTTCTGCTCACAAAATTCAGCGATCACGACTATTTTTTCAACGATCGGTGCTATTGGTAAATTGTTACCCTGTTTGACAACTTGACACCGCACCGGTGGTTGGTAACCGGGTTGAAAAATGACAATTTGCTAGCTCGGTGAGCAACCGGTTCGTAAATTTGACAACCCGACCCAACCGACCCAAGCGTTGTTATTTGAAGAAAAATAAGCAAAACAAGTTTTAACGTTAAAACAACCCGCATAACGAAAAACAATTTGCTATATAGTCGAAACTGTATTTCGAATATAAGATATATTATCACATTTTATGTTATTGTTATCGAATAGTTTCATCTCATTTTCACCATACGACCTCTACATTAACACATATTGTTATTGTTTGCCATATTGTCATTGAAAAGTTTATTATTGTCGGCACTCGGTCTGGATTATATACTAACTTTTTGACATAGAGTACAGCTAAAATTTTGTTCGTGAAAATTGCCATTTTTTTATGGTAACCTAACTTAACCGCCTATTCAGCATATTGTTATTTGGCCTTTGACCATCTGATATATTGTTGAAACTATAGTGAAGATTGTTAGTTTATAGTTGTCAACTATAAGTGTAAATGACGTAACAATAATGGATGCGATCCTCAACAATAAGTTAAATAGTTCAGTCATGGTTTGTGATTATGCGGGAACATATTCATCTGAAAGACTTCCCGCATAACGAAAAACAATTTGCTATATAGTCGAAACTATATTTCGGATGTAAGATATATTATCACATTTTATGTTATTGTTATCGATCAGTTTAATCTCATTTTCACCATACAACCTCTACATTAACACATATTGTTAATGTTTGCCATATTGTCATTGAAAGGTTTATTATTGTCTGCACTCGGTCTGGATTATATACCAACTGTTTGAGATAGAGTACAGCAAAAATTTTTTCGTGAAAATTGCCATTTTTTTATGGTAACCTAACTTAACCGCCTATTCAGCAAATTGTTATTTGGCCTTTTACCATCTGACATATTGTTAAAACAATATAGGAGATTGTTAGTTTATAGTTTTCAACTATAACGGTAAATGTCGTAACGATAACGCAAACGGTCGTCAACAATATGGGAAATGGTCCAGGAATGGTTTGTGATTATGCGGGTTTAATTTTACTTTGAAGGTTCCGCTTTGTTTTGCAGTGTTAATCGCTAATTTCATGTTTATTGTGATATCTTGTGAAAAAATCAAAAACCCGTGGAGAACGAAGTGCTTTGCAGGACTTAGCTGGATGTTTCCCAAGATCCAATCTTTGGGACAAACAGAACGTCGAAAACCTATAAGGAAGAGTATTCAAACTATACACTGCACGAAATATTTGGAGAAACGAAACCGTTGTGAAAGAAATTTGAGTCTTATTGTGTTACCTTTTTATGAACGACCTGTGTGGAAAGTAGGTAGCTGAATCAAAATAGGAACGCTCTCTTTCATCAAAATATTACACAGATGCGAACCCACCGGTGAGGATGGTCTAATAAATCAATGTTATAGCCATGTGTGCAAGATAATGTGGACATACTCAGTATCAGAGATGCCAGATATATAGACATGTCTGTATTTATACAGACATTTGTGTCATGCATACAGACATCATACAGATTACAGACATTAATACAGACATTTGGAAAATGTTACAGACGTATGTACAGACATTCATTTCGGCGAACTTCCAGATTTAAAAAATGGCGATAGGGAAAGTCATACGTCACAGTGAGCAAATGAATGACAGTCTGAAGTTGGACCAGTTTGTTGGCGTAAAAACAACAGTAAGGGATGTAGAAGTACAAATGTGCCATGGCTTTTTCTAAGGCTTTTTCACCTGATTCGATCCCTGTCAAAAACGTAGCACTGAAACCAACTAATACTACGCCATTATAACGAATGTCCTTGGTGAATCGCAGCACCAAAAGAATTGGTCGGCAAAAATTGGTGGCGGTCAAAACCATTTAGTTTTACAATCGATAAGTCAACTGATACTACAGCCGTGACTTTCTATCAGAATAGCAATGACTATCAATTCATGCAAAAAGCAGCAAAATAGGAATCGGTATAGACAGAGCGAGTGGTATGCACGGTGGAAAGCATTCTGTTACTGTACTTTTTAAAAACGACTATCCAAATTAACTCGTACTGAAATGCGGTGCCATTCATTTGCATTGTGGGCATCGTATTCATGTAAAAATATTCCATCTGGTGTAAAATGTGTAATCACAGAATAGTGTTCCCCAAACTTATTAATGATGGTTTTAACACTCGCATGATGAATTCAAACCGCTTCACCAATTTTCGCATAGTAATGCCCTTCTCACTTAGCCATGTGTCCAGAACCTTAATTTTCACTTCCTTTTCAATACGCGACATTTTGAAAGCGTCAAGAATTTGAACCACTGAAACAAGTAAACAAAGAAAGCTGACAGTCAAACGCACAGCATGCCACGGTGTTGAAAGCGTAAAAAACCATCACTGCCATACGTGCATTGCATACAAATGTGGATGGACAGCCATCTTCGATTCGCTCCTTAGGAAATCCTGGTATGCAGTTGCGACATCGACAATGGGAATCGCAGGGGGTTGGTATGTATCTTAGCTATAGAAAAATCGTTTTCTCCGGGCAAATTTGAGTCAATTACTACTGTTGGTACTGACTTGTTGTTTCACATTTGTTGAAAAATTCTAGCATATAGGGTGAATAGTAGATCTATTGTAATGACAATATTCATTTTTTCATTCATCTGATACACTGAACCAATAGGTTCATAGTCAACAATAATTTAAATGTTACTTTATATTATTTTATACAGCAATTGTATGGTTAATTTCATCCAGTTCTTTAGTACTGATTGAAACGCACACAACATTGCTGTGGCATATATACAAAAAGTAAAGATAAAAAACGTAAAACTGATAGGGGTATTATTTTAATTTTATTTTATTTTGCTGAAAATTTAATTATTAATGCGTTTTAGAGATTTTCTTGTCATACAACAAACCGCTTTAATTAGATTTTCATTTTAATATTCTAGAGAAACATTTAAAAAGTTTTAATCTACTTTAACTTAACATGAGGAGCTGTCAGATTTATCACCACTCGGTGTTTTCTTCTTTTTCAAGTTGAATTCCTCAATCGCACTGCCACATAAGACCATCCTCACCGGTGGGTTACAACCATCTGGGTAGCCTCCGAAACATTGGTAAGAACTCATCTTGAATTTGCTGTCGAATGCCATCTTCCTGTGATGCCAGTTACAGCGTTGTTGCAGGAGAACTGGGCAATCCTCTACTGGCTAATACGAACTTCTTGTAGATTCTTCTGTGAGTATTCGGCTTACTCGTTTGTCCAATGATTGGCGTTATGGACATATTACATCAAGTTGCAATCTTTTGCGTTGAATTTTTTGTTTATGCGGTGTTTACAAACATAATCTACTCTACTCGTTTCATCAGCGATTTTTCAACCCTTTTTTCATTTCAAGGACCTTAAAACCATTATACGAATAAATACAGACATTTTCATAGGGTGTTAGACTTGCCAAAAAATATCAGCATCTAACAAGTATAAATTAGCGAAAATAAAGTATATATATAATATTTATGTATAAATAAATCTCAATGCTCAAAATGCAGTAATAATCTTTGTGCTTTGTGAAAATGTGTTTGATCTGTGTCTTAACATTGTTTGTGTAAGCAGTTTCCTATCTTTTTGGATTCACATGCAACATGCCGATTGTAAACATCTTAAGCGACATCCAATTTTATAATAGGTAGTGACGAAGATGGTGATGAAACCAATGACTGGTTTTACGAAGACAACAGGGATTCTATTCCTGTAAGACAACATTTGCGTCCATCCTCCGGCGGTTGTTCGCCTTAAAGTCTGATATCCTTCATATCTCGATATTTAACCGTATTACCGAACATTCATCGATCAATTTGCAATAATGCCAAGGAATGACTCTTTTCTCACATGGATTTAAACTCTACCTTACAGAATACCTTCAACAGTTGAAAATTGTATGAGGTTTTATTGAATCGAATAGTCTCTTTGAGGTTAAACTAAAAACCGCATCAACAACTGCTTCAACGATATAAAGAAAACTCAACTTAAAAATTTGACGTTACAATCGCCAAGAAGAAAGACGGAAGAACCCATTTTTCTGTATTCAAATTGCTGGCAATCATTTTATGAACCCTACAACGACACTCTGGCGCCAGTCTTCAAATGATACAAAATCTCTGAACTGCTCGGATTGTTAAACCATCAGCGTTAGCTCACTTCCGATGACCAGTTTTGTTAACAGCAACGAATACAGTCAGTGAGGACGATTCACGATGATGAAGAACGACGAAGGGATCATCTCAAGGCACACCAGCATCGTTGAAGAGCTGCTGAAGGAGGAACTGAAAACCGAACCTGGCGCAGTCAGATGGAAGAATCGAAAACAACGTATTAGTGCTGTCGTCGCAGCGTCTGTTGACTGGTCAACATAACGATGCTGGTCACACGGTATAGACGTCGTGGTTTTCTGCCGCCAGAATCGGCACTGTCTCCAGAATGAACGCTTCATGCGATCCCTATCAATATCATCCAACGACGAATAACCTGATGGATGTCCCAGGCGCAATTGGCATACAAGCATAATCTACTTTTCCAGGCCCGTCAACCGCCTGATGTTAGTCGGAAGAATCCAGTGAAGTGCAGTGAGTTTAACCTTATTGACGTTGATCATGACCACATCTCAATATGTTCTGCATTTTATGTGCACTTACAGACGCTACCTTGATTTGGTGACAAATGACCCTGCGATTATTTTCAACGACTGAAAATTGCACATCAGTCAGTTGGTGATCGC